>JAAXCT010001756.1:0-129480 GCA_012490785.1 Eragrostis nindensis
CCAACGAGCACCGCAGGTCGGAGAAGCGATCGAAGATCCATGTCCAGCAGCAGATGGAGTCGGGGAAGGTCAGCGCCGGATTGGAGGAGGAGGTGGCGGCGGCGGTTGGCATCACCAAGACCCAAGACAAGCAGACGAGGAAGAAGACGAAGCTTATGAGGCTGAAACCGGAGGCCAACCACGCCGTGGCGGCATTCTGTAGTGCTCCCCCCATCCCCGCATCCCTGACTGGATGCTCGCCATGGAGGTGACTGTACCCAACAGCTGTACAGGGAAACTCTTGCCTTGTCTGAGAGATGGATAAGGTGCACCAAGACATGAACGAGCAGGTCTTCCGCAAGGGCTACATTGAGGTGGAGGTCACCGACGACGATGAGGACGACAACACCTCCTGAGTCCTGAGTTGGAGGGAACACACATACGTACGTGTCATGCATGGCGTGCTCTTGGACATCGAGTTGGTCAAGGATGTTGAGCAAAATGTTATCGGGCAACTTGCTGAACCTGTCAACTTGACTGTCTTTCTGCATGTGGTGTGGAATAAACCCTAACTGACTGCTTACAATCTGAAAAGTTTGACAATGACTACGAAATACTTGGAGCAGAGTTTCGATAAGGCAGTGGCGATGCTATAGCCTACGTTTTTGCTCGATGGTTTCCGTATCGTATTTCTGAGATTTTCAAATTTATGGTAAATATATCATTTTTTTTAAAAGATCATTGGTAAACTATATCATCATCTGATTTTTTTTTTTACTTATTTTTGCGATGGATCATCATCTGATAATAAGTAGCTATCTTCTCGCAAGAAAAATATGGCAGGGGCGGGAGTGACCGCCAAATCAGAAAAAACAGAGTATCCACAGATACTCGAGTGCAGAGCCGCTGCTACGCCCCGTACTCTCTGAAAGAGACCTGCCACCGATTCTTTCTTTTCTGCTTAATTCATACTTTAAAACTACGTTCTAATCTCGACCATAATCAAATGATCATCCACCAAAACGATTCTGCAATTTCAAATGGGTAGGGTCAGTATAAGTGCTGGCTTAGCACATCTTATAGTAGCACATCTCCATTACTCGTCACGTCATGCATCGTGGTGATTAAAATCAGTTATCTAATTAACGTTATCCACCATTACAAAAAAAAAAGAAGGATAAGCAGAAGCAGATTGACTTCTAGTAATAGCCATAGCTGCCCTGCTACATGGACACGATGAAATTTGTCGCAAAAGCTTCAAAGTTCAAGTGGCCATACAATCAGAAAAATGAACATGCATATCGAGGGAAAGCATGCGTGGACTCGTATTATTCATCTTCTTGATTATTCTCATATTGGCACTTTGAAGCTGACGACTGTTGCAAAGCATAGAGTACACGATAAATTTACAGGCACACGCTTAATATACTTGACTACAAACACGAAGAAGAGAAAGCGCAGGGAAATGCAAATTGGTTTGTGCTGAAGGCGCAACAAGAAACAGGCCTCCGCATCACACACACAAAGACACGGCCATGGATAGATAATTACAGCCAGTAAAACAGCGGAATTATATTGACCCTTTGCATATATGATCGATCGAGCCTTTTTTGCTGCGATTGGTTGCTTAATTAGTCGCGGCTCTTGAAGGGGATGGCCCTGATGACGACGACGTGGTAGATGGCGGCGAGAGCAGCGCCGATGAAAGGGCCAACCAGAAGATCCACTGCAAATCAAGTACTAATTGATCAGGAACATGTACAGAACTGAATTATTACTTTATTAGTGAGAAGGAAGAATCAGCATATATATATATGAACAGGTGATAAGGTAGGAAAGACTACGTGGTCGTCCCATGCGTTGGACCTGTTGTAGATGATCGCCGCGCCGAGGCTGCGCGCGGGGTTGATGCCGGTGCCGGTGTGATGGGATGGTGGCGAGGTGGACGAGGAAGACGGCGAACCCGATGGCAGCGGCGGCGCGAGGATGGGCACGTGCGAGTCGCGCGCGCTGCGCTTGGCGTCGGTGGCGGAGAAGACGGTGTAGACGAGGACGAAGGTGCCGACGATCTCGGCGCCGAGGCCGTCGCCCTTGGTGTACCCGGGTTGACGGCGTTGGCGCCGCCGCCGGCGGTCATGTAGAGCCCCTGCTGGAACCCCTTGACGACGCCGGCGCCGCAGATGGCGCCCAGGCACTGCATGACCATGTAGAAGAGCGCCCTGTGAGCGACAGCTTCCGCGCCAAAAAGAGGCCGAAGGTGACCGCCGGGTTGATGTGGCCGCCGGAGATGCCGGCGGTGCAGTAGACGAGGGCGAAGATCATGCCGCCGAAGGACCAGGCGATGCCCTGGATGCCGACGGTGGCGCACTTGGAGCTCGACTTGCTCACGCCCCATCACCGTCAGGATGCTGATGTACAGGAAGAGGAAGGTGGCGATGAACTCGGCGATGCGGCGCGGTAGAAGGACCACGAAGTCAGCTCCTCCGCTTCGAACAGCGGCGCCGGCGGAGGCTCCTTGTAGTCCTTCTCCTCGCTGCCCTGCGCCGCCGTCCCGATCGGCTGACGCTCAGAGTAGCGGTTCGCGCCAAGACGAACATCCTCCTCCTTCCCCTCCATTGCTTGGTTAGCTGCCTGCTAGACTAATTGAGGCCTTGAGCACCTATTAGCTATTGAGAATACAGCAGAGATCGATGGCCGTGATCGGGGAGTGCCTGTCAAGACCATTTTATAGCCACCAAGCCTTCTCTTCTGGAGTCATGGCTTTTTCCTGTTTTTTTGCTGCCATCGCTCAATTAGTGGATGTGGATGACGATAAAGTTTTGTTTTTTCTTAATTAGTGGCTGATAGGGTTCCTTGGCCCTGTATGGTCTCACTCATACTTCCTGCAGAGCATGCTCCCTCGGGTTTTTCTATTGATTGATAGCCATCGGTGGCCTGACAATTTAGTAGTTTCATCAGCAGTTGTTAGCAAATAATTTAGATGGTGATAACATAGGTTAATTAGAGGTTTAACAAACTGAAATGATAGACTGCGCGCGGCAGGGTTGGTAGACACGGACAGAGCGGTCAGTTGGGGCTTTATCCTTTCTGAGCTCATCTAGCTGTCCCGAGTATTACTATCTTAACTAATCCCTTTGATCAATCATAGAGCCACAAACCAGCCATCTCGCAAACGCAACGGCGCAATCGGTTGTGTAGCATTAACCCCTCTTTCAGAAAACACTTGCTCACTGATCAATTCAACAGTAACATTTACGCATTATCGTTTTTTTCCCCAAAGTAGTATCTGGACAATTTGTGGTGCCTCGTCACCGACTGAATCAAATGAAATGGTAATACTATTATATAGCCATAAAGCCGGCTAATGGGGGAAAACAGCCACCATATATGGTAGCAGCAGCAGTTGCTGTCAGAGAAGGTGAAATCACCGCCCAGTCATTCAGAGGCAGCACCACATCATGCATGATGGAATGAATCCGGAGGCACTAGTAGCCAACAAAGGCGACCAAACATTTAGCCTTTAGAAGAGGCACAACCACTCGATCACCAGCACACGAATCAACGTAAGCGAGCAAACAAACAGGGCGTGGACAAGGAGGACGGATGGCGATGGGCAGGGACGGCAGCCGCTGCTTCATCGCTGGCCGCACACCGCGCCACCCCCCAACTCCGACCTCTCACAAAAAGAATTCAGAAAGGCGCAGTAGAAGAAACATGGCTTTAGAAAGAACCGTCTCATGCATCAGCACTGCGTACAGTGTAAAGCAAAATGGTCACAGGCAGGAAACCTTGTATTGGTTCACGGGATGAGTAGCAAGCATCTCCTGCACCGACAAAACCACTAGCCACTTGACACGTATCCACATGTCAAAAGAAATAACATGTCCAGCAAAACTGCAAAGACCACTTTGTAAGCTGTGCACAAATCGACATCCACACAAGGCTTGCGCGTGAGACACTGCAACGCATACATCAGGATATGACAGTCCCAGAGCCAGTACGTAAACATTTCAAGGTTGCTAAGATCTGTATATAAGAGCATACGTATTGGACATCTTCATATGTTGAATCAGACCATCAGGCTCACGCAGTTCTGGGAAATACCTACCAAGATCCTACACTTCAAGACGTTTTTTATGTAGCAACTAACCCAGCTACAAACTCACGTAGTATCTCATTGCTCCTATATTTCTCACGTAGTATCTCATTGCTCCTATACAACCCACTGCTTTCCAGCGAAGCACATTACAACAAGGATTACAGCCTACTAAGTGGAGCCTTGCAGCACCTCGGCCCCGGAAGGGTATCAGGCTATATCCTCCAAGGCCATTTCCACAGGTCAGTCTTATTTATGATGACGGGCTAACGGGAACACTGGAGTCCTTCGGGGATGCATGCCTATGCGTACAGACTCTTTCCGGCTGTCCTCTTGTCCAGAGGTTTCTGAGTTCACCCCTTTTCTTGCCGAGTGCCAAGAAGGTGCCTGCAGCAATTTGGAGATTTGTTAAAAACAAGTCAAGAATCAGATGAAGTAACACTCATCACCAGGCTCAAATCGTCACTTACCAATCGTGAAAGGCACAATGTAAAGAAGAGCCGGCTGGCCATGGCCATCCATAAGATTCAAGGCAACATATGTAATGAGGAGACCTGAAAAGGGTCCAAAAAAAATTAATTACTTAACACGGCATGTTAAACTATGAGAAACAATATCATGATATTGCATGTCACGAGTTCTACAAAAATGTTCATGTCAGCATATAGGAATTATTCGATCATTTTAATGGGTCAACACAAAAATCCATTACTCATTTTTTTTTCTAATATTCTTCACCACTCCGTTAAAAGAAATGAATTCATAGCCCCTTGCTGAAGAGCTTCGAAAGGCATGTGCACAATTTCCTCCATGTTCTCTCATGAGATAATTATTTCACATTATTAAAACCTATGTCAAACCAGGTGAGTTTGGGAAAATAATGAAGGGGGAAAAATGCATCCAACACTTGAGCTGGAGATAATACAATGATGCATACCAACCCTTTTTTCGCAGCTTTCATTTATGCACAGGAAGCCATTTAAGTTAGATAGCAATTAAAAAATAAAAAAAATCATAGTGGCAGATGAGGTAACAACCAACAAGTGAGGCCAATAGAGGGTAGTAATACCCCTTTGCAACACAGAGATTATCTGATGCAAATATATGCCAATGAGGCTAAATGAAGAATGAAAAATAAATGTACTTTATAAAAGAAATGATCAAGTATCATTTGCAACAGTCGTGTCTAAAATTGTTCCTTCATTTCGAATTTCCCCATTGTAACTGTCAAGCAAGGATTCTTGCCACTACGCATGTCATTTTCAAGTGTCTCATACAAAAGGACCTAATTTCAATTATTTTTTTCTCTATCATCAAAATTACCACATTCTTCAGTGTCATATATGCTAGCACACAATACTTAAAAGTTGCAATGTGGAGTAAAGATATATTACCAGAACCATAGGCCACCATTGACCACAAAAAGTACCCAGATTGCAAGGTCTTCTTGGCAGCCCAATCGTACCTAGAGAGAGGGGAGAAAAATATAAGTTCATAGTTCAACAACCTTATGTACTTGATAAATAGCACCACTGCGACACATACATACATACTTATACAGAGTAGGAAGGAAGGTGATTTTTCATATCCAATCTCTAGTAATGAAATTCACATTGACATACGCTGTTACTGACAGATGAATGAATGATGAAAGATTTTGCACACTAACCTCAACGCAAAAGCAACCAACAGGCCAGGAAGAAGGATGTCACCAAACCCTATGATGCTATATCCACCCCATGGTCAACATCCTTGGGATCTTTAACAGCATGGGCACACCATCTTCGTCAGTCTTATCACCACGTGCAACCTGAGAGCAGATCATATAAGCATAAACAGATGTTCAGCATACATTAAAAAAAAATTACAATCCATTAATGTCACTTGTGCGTACCACAATCATCACACTCTCATGGAACCACATCTTGGAGATAAAAACCCAGAAGATGTCATATAAGAAAGCACAGCTCAGGAGGACAGAGCCCACCTAAAATTGAACCGCAAGAACTTGTATCAGTACCAAACTCTTAACTAAATCGAAAGAGTATACCAAGAGAAGAATAATAACCTTAAGATTGGGTATTCGAACAATCTGGATGACAGTAACAATCAGTGTAATACCCTACAGACCACAAAACAAGATATTAATTAGCACATTCTCAACAAAATACATCTAAAAGAAAATCGTAAATACCAGAAAACAATGTCTATTTGCACCAGGGCATAAAAATTATAAATTTTGTGTTCTGTTTAAAAATACAACTATTTGCACCCCCTCTATGCAAAATTACGACTTTCAGACATGACCCCACCTGTCAGCCATACATTTCCATTTTTCTGACCTCTGTGTCTGATGTGTGGGGCAGGTCAACAAGTGGTGGTTTTGTGTTACATGGTTGCAAATAGTCAGTCATGGTTTTCTGAAATAAAACTCAAAAGTCATAATTTTATGTTACCCTGGTGCAGATAGTCGTAAATTCTGAAATTTACTCAATGTAAACTAAACTTACAAGAATATCTTGCCCAATCCAAGCATACGGCAATCGGCGATAGACAGCCCACAGAACAGCAAATGCAATACAAAACGGGCAAACTGCCAATGTAAGGTATGAAACAGCTCCGAAAAATGGCACTTTCACAAATGACTCCGCGGCAGGTTTAAACCATCTGAAAGATCACAGAACTCCCAGTCAATTACAGAAAGAAAAAATTACCATAGCTGTAAAGCCTAACACTAGAGTAATGTCTACAATATACATTTTGACTCAGAATAACACAAAGAAAATCCTATGTTGCATACCTTGACAATAACGCTACCAAGCATGTTTGAAGACCCTTCATACAAAAGAAGAAGAATAAGAAATATCAAAGGGAGCTCAAGAAATGAAAGAGCAACAATGTAATATGAGTATCAAAAAATCAAGAATGATTTATACTACTAGCTACACACTATTCACACTAGGATCATTAAACAAAAGACCATAAAGCTTCTTCGGTCAATCATTGCTTTTCTCATGTGTGCAAAGTTACAAATAACAGGTAAATATGATGTGTTCAAATTCATTGGAAGAGAAATTTCCAAAGCACATCAAGGGCCTGAGATTTAGCCATCCAGCACTATTCCATTCCAAACGGAGACGCTACAACATTTGTTTATTAGAGCACATAAGCACTGCCCACTGTTGTTAAGAGCTCACAAAATCCTGTACTGCCTTCAGATACACAAACAGAACAAAAAAATAAAACAGAAAGAAAGATGAATGATACATACCTCTACACCACCTATGCAAAAGATAACCACCAGAAGCTCCACAAACCAATGAGACATAAACTTGTAGAGCATTATCAAGAAGCATGATGCGATCACAACAAATAGCAGAGCTGATGCCATGGTGATATCTACCATACCACTAGAACCTCCAGCCTCAAAGTTTGGTAAAACTTCATGGCCATCCTATAGAAGTACCATATATGTCAGTTCCTTTTTTCATGTAGACAAAACCAAGAATGGGAAATCGACAGCATTTGGGTTTAGTACCTTCAAAAGCTTTTCTTGCTCAATATCTGCTTCTCGGGCACTCCATGCTGACCAGTATGATGCACAAAGAATGGTACCAACTGCCATAAGCCATAGAAACACCTCTGCCGTATCAACCAGAGGACGGTCTGGAGAGTATAGCTGGACAAGGACTGATCAATCGAAAAGTGCACGCTTGTTAGCTAGCTCACAACAAAAGGATACCCAACTCACCAGTTAATACAAATTAAAAAAAATGGAAAAAACATAGGCACCCACATAAAAGGAGTGGCACGAGGCATCAAATAACAGAAGACCTAAAACATTACCTTGCCCATGTGTGAGATGCCGTTGTAAAGCAGCACCTGCATCTTTTGGCAGAAGAACTGCAGGTATATTGATTGGTAAGTAAAGCTCTGTGTCTTTGCTATCGCATACCATCTTGTACAACTCTGCAAGTGGATGTGTGGCGTGTGTTAACATTAGCAATACATGTCACAACTTATAGGACAAGTAAAGAATCACACATGTGCTTATTTATATACACTAACATGTGGACTGCTCTTGTACATGCAGCATGAACAAGTGTCCTTCACATGGCCACGAGCGAAAAGAATTTTTATGTACAATATTACATGAAGCCATGAGGGAGTTCCATATAACATGCATACCCTGCATATGGTTGATGATTATAATTGCAGAAGCACCTGCAGCTTCAGCAACCTTAGCTTTTTTAGTGAACGTACAGTTTCCCCTCTCCACTACCAAAACGTCTCCAGCAACCTAATAGAGAAATAAGCAATCAGTAGGTAGACATGTAGAACACAGTAAAAGAATGTCATCATTTCCATTAAGGCAACCTTGACTCTGGGACTGGTGCAGAGATCAAACGGATCTGCTAACAATAGTGTCCTTCGGTTGGCATGCTTTTCCTTTGCCTCTATTACGGGACCAAACCGAGCACCAACTCCAACAAATTCGTCAGACTCTCTGTTGTTGACCCAGGTCTGCACTTTTACCTGATACAAATGGTGAAACATGTGATTGTAGATGATAAAAGCAAAAACTATAACCATACCATGTGCAAAATGATTTAAAATGATAAAATCAAAGTAGATTGCAACTAGAAATGAAATGTCCTACTGCATTAATATCTCAGTCTGAAAATATGTTTTATGGCATGCGTGAGTTGAAAACAGAGCATAACCACCGAACATATCTGGAAAATCCTCTCGACTCAAGCAGCTCATATAGAGTCGATTCGAACAACCTCAAAGTAATGCCAATCAGGAAACAAGGAAGGGACTGATCGGATCAGCTTGCTGCAGCGTTTTGGGCAACGGCTGCAATAGCAAGCAAGGCACCGGCAATGCACTGCTGCAGCCAGCTGATCCATCCGACCGGGGCCGAAACCAACAAGTCTGGCCATGTTAGAACTTTTATCCCTGGAGCTGAAACTTTGGCGTCATAACAAAGGAACTCAAAGGAAAAAAATAAATAAACTATGTCAAAACATCTGGACGAAATAGCCAGAATGCTACCTTAATCATCTCAAAACTAAGTTAATAGACCATGATCCCAAAAGAAGCAGTATGAATAACGGAAATGCATAGAAATGAGAACAACTCAGCTGCCTTACATGCATCCCAACCTAAACCGAAGTCTCAAAGCAGCTCGCATGCTGGTGTGGGATAGCCTACTCCGACACGCTTACTCCCGAGTCGAGACAGCTGGTGTATCACGACCTAATCACTTGTTCCAGTCCCCATGATCAAGCAATCGTAGCAATCCCTGTGATTCTAGAATTCACTACTCCGAACCCTAGTTCAGACACCCAAATTGAGACTCAATTCGGGTAGAGCCAAGCTCGAAACCCTGACACATCAATCAGCTGGACAAAGCAGCTGAACATGCGATGGGAGGAAAGGAGGCCCGTACCAGCATGAAGTCGTTGGAGCAGCCGGGATCTTCGGGGCGTCGTCGTCCTGGTGGACGATGTCGCCGCCGGCCGCCACGCCGACGAGCGCCGCCACAACGACCAGAACCGCCAGCGGCGACCTGCGCGCCATCATCAGGGACCTCGGAGCCTTGTGCTGCGTGTCGCGGAGTCAGGCTGATACGACTGAATCAATTTCTCGCGGATCTAGCTATGACCCTCTCCCTCGCTTTTTCCTCCGCCTTTTTCGTTTGTTTTTGCGTGGATCAGTCTTATCGGCGGCTCCGCGCTACTGTTCGGCGCTTCTGCCGCTGCAAGTGGGGCCAGGAAGGTGCTGATGACATTCCTACCACTGCAGTTTTCCCAGGGATCGTACTATTTTTTTTTGAACCCTCTCAAACTGCAATGTATAGATGTAGCACCTGTTCAGTACATAGAGACGCATACAACACGCACACACCCCTACAAACTTTACCAGACCAACACCTACACACCCCTTCGTTGCACCATCAATGCTTTCTTGGACCGTGGCGCCCGCATTTTCCTAGCCAACACGTTATTTGCAGCCAGACAGATCATTATCTCTGAATTCGGTCAGGGTCATCAGGGAGCAGCAAGGAAAGAAAGAACAAGAACACTAGCTCGATCTTGTGGCATCAAGATTTGCTTAATCTTTTATGTGTCCAATTAATGCAAAGAAGAGCGCATATATACCTGTGGTACGCTCGGTCGGATGCAGCGCCCATGACGAGCTCGGTGACCCCATGATCATCAACTAACTGGACAAGGCCCCTAGCAGTATCGTCGCAGGCGATGATGATCTTGCTCGCGCTGAACTGCCGTGAGTTTCAGAATCATTAGAATTCATCGCACGGCCGATCATATCAACGTTGACAGGATGGGGATCAAAATAAACAGTTGAAGAAAAAATGGAATAGCAAGCAGTTTTTCAACCTTTTGACTTTTGCAAATGTCCAAGAGATCATCCAAGACTTTTCCGATCTTCTCCTCCTCCAACTGCCTGTATGCAGTCACCTCCTGCTCCGCAAGCTGGCTCACTGGGACCCATGCCCCCACTGCAATGCAATCCATGGGCCCAAGTGTTTAAGACTCGCAGAAAAAACACAAAAATACACACAGGCAGGCTGCACAGGTAGGAACAAAATGTACAGAGGACTCATTGGTAGTACTGGTCTTGCAGACTGGCAGTCATGTACTACTAAAAAAGAAGTTCAATTTGTCAAATGAAATGAATTTTAAAGAAACAAGCTGGAGGGTTCATTCCATGAAGCATCGAATTGCCAAAAAGAAAAGAAAGAAACAATGCAAGCCAGGAAACTCCTGGAACCAAAAGGCCAATGATGCGCGACAGAATGCTAGAACGATGCATTTTATTGTGGAAGTTGTGCCTGTGGTCTTGATTTCATAACTAACAGATTAGAAAAGGGGAAAAAAGAACATGCAAACACAGGAAGCACCGACGCCATCAGCAACACGATCGAAGGTGCCTGGTCCGTTTCCAGGAAGGAGACAGCGGTTCAGTTCCAGAAATGGAGCATTGTTTTGAACAGTAGCTCTCTCTACCACAAACGGGAACCCTACCCAGCATTTTTAAAGATAAGTACAAGAAAGATGAGAAGACAATGGCTACCGCCTGCTGATGAGCTAGCTGATATGAAGAACCTCCGCAGCCATTATATTGGAGTATAAAAGACGAAAATATGATGATCGATGTCTCAAAATCTCCAAAGCCACTTTGAGAAATAAAAACAAAAATGCAATGCCGAGAGTACGAAGGTGGCATTTAGTAACAAGAAAATTCCAAGAATGAATTTCGGGAACAGAAGCATTTTCTGAAAAAGAAAAGAAAGTAAAAGAAGAAGAAGACTAGGAGGGGAGAAGAGAATGAGCAAAAGATAACGTACTCATGTTGATTCTTGAGGGCGGGCGGAGGAGGTGCACCAAGAGCAGGCGCTTGTTGCGGGGGACGACGTTGGCGAGCACCCACAGCAGGTTGGCCTTCCATTCCCGGGCCGCCTCCTTCCCCACGGCGCAGTACACCACGCTTGCCTCCTCCATCCCTTGTGATCTTTTTGGAAAAAAGGGAAGAGACAAATTGAATTGGGACACAAAAAAGGGCACGTCAAAGCTAAATCACTCGGTTCCTTCCCCTTTCTAGCTTCCTAACTCTGCTTTCTCTGCTTTGCATTCATTAATTCGCGAGTCCTACACCAGAGGAAAAGAAGGCAAGAGGAGAGGAGGAGGAAGAAGAAGGCTGCTTGCTTGCTTCTTCTCTTCACCAGGCATTTAGAGTGCGACTCGGCGACTGGACGGATGGCAACAGCTAGCTGCCGCTGCTCAAGGAGGAGACAAGAACGAGGAGACACCAGCGGTTGGTTGGAAAACTGGATGCGGGTCCCACGTGGGTGCTGACTGGTGGGACCGTGGGGACGGATATTCCTTCCTTTCTAGCGCCGGATCGATCCAGTGTGGCCCCAGGCCCAAACCCCCTCCTCCTCCTCCTTCTTCTTCTTTCTTTTCAGTTGACTTGCTACTGACAGTCTAGTATTAATTTGACCTGCCTGCTTTGATTTCGCTAAAATTTTCCCAAACATTACGCTAGCTCCTCCTTCGTCGAGGCAACACGCATTTCTCGGTTACTCCCTCCTCTGCGTCTCGGTGTCTCCATTGATTAATCTGCAGCTGGACTTGACTAGAGTACGATCAGGTCAACGATCGATCGATGGCTTTGCAAGCAGCCGATGAAATGATTTCAAGGAGGCTCAAAGCTAGCTAGAATGCACACGAAGCGCCCCGTCCCATCTTAATTAGCCGTCTTTTCTGACTTTCATTGTTCTCGACTGATTTCAATGCATGCCGTAGGTGGGTACGTACCCTTGCTCATGACCAACGCAACGTTTTTCTTGTCGATCCATGTTAGAACGAATGGCCAGGACCTGCATATATATCAACGACTAGGACAACGCGTCCTGGTCAGTCCTAGCTAGTTCGCCTTTTCATTCAGAAACTGATCAATTGAAAGCATATGAATGCAACGAGTCCCGCGTGCGGTGGAATGCTCTTTTGCTAGCTACGACTCCTCCTACTGGATTTCGATATCTGAATGTTCTCTACTCCCACCACATTCTTTGTTGGCGTATTGTTTCGTTACCTGTCCTGTCCTTATTAGTATTAACCAAGACTAACGCGCTTTCACTTAACAACCCCCCATCATCATATCTTGTGCTTTTAAATTTTCAGCCCGAGAGAAGAGAACCCTGGTCGAGAGATGCCGAATCATTCATTATTTGCTTCAATACAGTCGGACGAATACATAATTCGCTCCTCTCGCCATTAGCAGCGTCACAGTCAGCAGAGGAGGAAGAAGCAGCCTGCCGATCAGAAGAGCACGCCATTTTCTTACGTGCAGTTGACTCCCGCAACAGGAATATCCCATAAACACATGTGGATATGCTTTCCCCTGCACCATAACAAAACATTAACGGGACCTGCAACTAGACGTTTCTTAGCCACCATCATATCGAGAACAAGAGTTTGCGAGATTTAATTAAGCTGATGTCACTGATGATCTGATCATCACTTTTAATGACACATGGAGTTCATGAATTTGTTGTGTTTCCTTAAACAATGAGCGAGCTACATTCGCTTGTCGTTTTGCTAATTCACTGACGATCGAATTATATTTTCACTCGATCGGTCCACATTGCTGAATCACGAAAACCATTTTGAATGCTTTGTTTGGCAACACAACTGACAAGGTTTGGTATATATGCGCTTTTCAACTTCTTATTACTTGTCTGGCTCCGAAAGAAACAATGAGAAACAAGAATAAATCTAGGTACAAGGAAGCTTACCGCGTGAACAAAAGATGCAATCTTGGTGACAAAGCAGACCACAAAAATCTGAAAGCCTCAAACATGCAAAGACAAAAAGGCCTGCCTGCGGTGGTATGCACAGTTAGTTGCACACTCACCAACTCATAAGCCAAGTCAATACACACACGCAATTCTTACCTGCTGCTCATGTATCAAAAGCAAAAGCCTACCAAAAGCTGATCATAGTTTAACTACGCACCTGGCAATCGTTACTGGCATCTTTATTCAGTAGGGAACACGTAATTCAGAGTTACATTTTCTGATCTACAACGTCAAACCTCACGCATCATCTGGTGATGTCCATAATATTTTTTTTAGAGAACACTACGGTAGGCTGAAGCCTACCTGAACTTGTATTAATGCGCATAACCATAACAAGTTTGTTACAAAGACAGAGGAACGGAGGTGATGTCCATAATTAAGGTTGCAATGCAAGATCGAGTGTGCCATTATACATTACCGCAGATCATTGGTACATGTGTTGCCTTTCGGTGTCAGGGCGAGTTACTTTCGTCCCGTCTTCAGAGAAGATAGAAACTATGACGGCCAGCTAGTTAAAAATTTTCTCTAGACCCAAGTTTCAAACACACGCTACTTTGCATGGTGTTAGATTAATCAATCTCTCTGACTCTCTACACCTAATCTGGGTTTTTAATCCGGAGAGGATGGCTTGTCGACGTCAAGCAAATTCTTCTGGATGGCATATTATGCGGATGATGTGCGTTTACTGGTCGTCGCGTACAGATAATAGTTTAGGGAGGTCAAATGGACTTTTTCCTTTCCGCTTCTGGTCATGGGTCGTACAGTAGAGGCCATTGGAGTTTTTGCGTAACGGGCCCTCGCGTCGTCTCTACGGAGGCGACTCGGGGGCGACCAGCTCCAGCCACCAAAAACCTAGCCGCCACCACATCGACGGCCGCCGCCGCCGCCGCCGGCGGCGGCGGCGGCCAGCGACAGAGCCGCACAACCGGCTCCGTTCGCGGCCCCTCTTCCATGTGGTTTCGTCTTCTCCGTCGCCCCTCCTCCCTCTCTTCAAATCGGTGGTACATCGGCACTGCTCCACGGCTGTCCGGTGCCCTGCTCGCCGGATCCGGGCTCCCTCGAGCCGGATCTGGTAGTCCCCAACGTGCTGCGGCAGGGTGCCGCGGTAATGGGGCTGGGCGGCGCAGCGATTCCGACGGCGGTGAAGCTCGGCTCCGCGTCGGCGGCGGCGATGCACGGCTCCTGGCTGTGTGTATGGCGAGGTGATGGCGAGGCCTTGGGCTCCTGTCGTCCTGGCGGCGGCGCTCCTACACGACTTCTCCATCTCGCCCCCGAGGGCGGCGTCGCGGCCTTCGGTTCCACCGCGCCCCTTCCCTGCCCTTTGCCGGCCTTCCCCGACGAGTTCCAATCCTCATTCCCTGAATCCAGCGGCCTGCCCACCGGATCCATGCGGATGTGCCGCAGCTGCTGCTGGCCTCGACCTTCAGCTCGAGGCTGGCATGGCGGCGGTGGCCTAGGCGGTGGCCTGATGGGACACGGTCCCGGCCGACGGTCTAATGAGCGTCGGCGTGTCGACCTGGGTGGACGCCCGTCTTCTACGCGGGCAACGATGCTGGGGTACAAGGCACCGGGCGAAAGCCCTTACCAGCTCTGTGCTGGTGCCGGCGGTGGTGACACCTTTGGGTGCCACGATTCTCTTAAGACGCCGTTGTGGTGCCTTCGCTCTCCTCATTTGCGGGATTCTCCAGGCGAAAGCCTCGACGACGGCGTCCTCGACGTCGTGCCCCTCCTTGGAGGCGTCGAATTGGGTCCTCACTGCTCCACCGTGGCAGCTCTCACCACTTGGTTTGTCCTACTGTTGCTCCTTGCTCTACATGGCTGTTGTCTCCATGATCCGGTGAGCACTGTTGCTAGGCTCATTGCTTCGTCTTCTTCCCGTTTACATGGTTGGTCCCGACTGCAATCTTCAGCGGCCCTCCCTCCTTTGGGGATTCCTCCCCCCACAGGGCGTTGGTGGGCGTTGGACTTAGCGGCAAATGGTAAAGCCAGCCCCTGTTCTGGCTTCGTGCGGCAGCCGTTGCCAACCAGACTGGTGGAATACTTATCTAGTGTTTCGCTTAGCGGTCTGTGAACTGGAAGTATTCGTGTCCGATTGGTGCTAGCACTTGTGTTTTTCTGTCTCTTGTCTGAAGCCGGGTTAGCGAGGTCAGGGGGCTCGTTCTCCTTACATGATCCCTCCCTCCTCCAAGCTCCCTCATCTTAATCATCTTGGATGGCGTTGGAGGACACAGACAG
This sequence comes from Eragrostis nindensis, assembly GCA_012490785.1. Lineage (NCBI taxonomy): Eukaryota > Viridiplantae > Streptophyta > Magnoliopsida > Poales > Poaceae > Eragrostis > Eragrostis nindensis. The sequence continues at coordinate 15,702 of JAAXCT010001756.1, forward strand.
GAGTGGCGACCAGACGGTCAGGGTGTGCGGAGGATCCCTACACTTTGATTAGATGAAGACGGGAGTTGAAGCTCACAATTTGTTGGTGCGAATTTGGCAAGCAGTTTGTCTAGTGATGGTGCAAGCTTGTGAACGGTTACATTATAGTCAGTGGTACCTTGGAGTAGTTCTAATGTGTTGTACCCCCTCTGTAATTTCTACCCGGTATGCTGAGGTTAATCTTATGTATGGTCGCTCGACCGAGCAATGTACATTGTAATGATGTACCTTTCGCGCTTCTCGCGCATTTCGAATGAAAAGTAGGTGGGGAATTTCCCCCCTAATCGCTCGAAAAAAAAATGGGTCGTACAGTACATTGGGCCTAGAGTAAGGTCCAGGTCTTATTTGGGCCTTGGCGGCGGCATTCACGAGTAGTAGTGAGGTCCAGCAGCAGGAGCTTGCTTGCCTGAACGGACGTGACACGCACGCAAAGCAGAGCAGAGAGGCAGAGGCAGAGGCGCAGGCGCGTCGAGTCCACTCATCGGAGTCCGGCACGCACGCACTTGAAAACTCAGATCCAAGTCAAAATCCCCCGCATCGGAATCGACGAAAGGAGGCGACGAAGCTTCCATCCACATCGTCCCATTTCTCAACTCGCCAGGTTCACTGATTCGAATCCGTGTGGATTCAATTCCTTCGAGCTGGGAATGGAGGAGGGGATCAGCGGCGAGGTCGGCCTCGCGGCGGCGCCGTACCACCAGTGGGTGCTGCTCGGCCCTGCCGAGGAGTCCCCGCGCCCTTCCGCGCGTTACAAGGTACGCGATTCTGCGCAGAGTTAATCGAATTCTTCCGCTCGTGTCCTCTGTTGTGATTCTTCGATGGGACCAGTTTTGGCACACGACGGATAGTCTAGCTATTGCGAAACGCTTGACGAAATGCCTGAATTACTGACTGGCAGTGCTGTGTTGCGCATTGGTCCTTCAGTTTTAACACAGTGGGAATTTTAACTTTTAAGTTGAGTAAAACAGAGATAGGTTAATGATCATATACGATACGAGATGTCATGTTTCAGTGGAGTTTGCTAGTACCCTGATTTGCGTGTCCGCTTACTGCTAAACTGCTAATGCATGGCAGCACGCTGCGGAAGTGGTTCAAGATAAACTGTATGTAGTCGGAGGAAGTCGCAATGGCCGTTCTCTATCAGATGTCCAGGTACGGCACTGTTTCATTTTGTTTAAATTTGTCTGTCAGATGGTTTTCAGCCTGGAATCTTTTGGCAGGTTTTTGATTTTAGGACATTCATGTGGTCAGCGTTAAATCCTACAAGAGACCAGAATCAGCTGAACCATGAAAATAATGCTGCTGCTGACCAACCGTTCCCAGCATTATCAGGCCACAGTTTGGTAAAGAGACCATCTTTCGCTCCTAACGGAAAATTCAGTCTTTCTACAAAAGCATGTTCTGTGCTGAACGGGTGTTCTTCATGCAGGTCAAGTGGAAAAATAATCTTGTGGTTGTAGCTGGGAACGTGAGATCGCCATCAACATTAAATAAAGTTTCAGGTACTATTTATTTAGATGTTTTTATTGTACATACTAACACAGAGCAGAAAAAATGTTCAATCATAAATTTGGTTCAACTTACGTGGTACATGGTTCTCAGTAATTGAATTCTGTATGGTGTTTGTGCCTTAACACGTAGCATGACTGTGACATGCGGAATGATCTGTAAGCATAAATCAACTTGATTATCAACAATGAGATAGTCTTTATCACGGATTCAAATTTCTGGTTCTGTGGAAACTTTTAGAAACACATTGTATTCAACCTTTGCATCTTTTAAGGAAGACCAAATGGTTTGAATGATAGGTCAGCATCCTGCATCCTTCCTAGTGCCCTCATAAGCGTTAGTTTCATCTTTACATATTCTGCACTTACCCATTCACCTCCTCTCCGATTTCTTGCGAGAATCACACATGCTTCATCATTTTTCCCTGTTTCCCAAAGCATTGCCTCATAGTAATACTTTGTGTAAGCTACACATAGGTATCGCCCACTGAATATATCCTGTTAAATATCTCTGAAGTGATCTTTCAGTTTTACAAGAACTAAGCTTGTTGAAAATGATAGTGCTAAATTTCTGGATGCAGTTTGGCTTATTGATGTGGAAACAAAGACCTGGTCTGCTCTTGATACTTACGGAAAAGTCCCAGTAAGAATTCTTTCTCCTATGTTTCAAAACATTGTTGTTAGTGCTTAATTGTCAGACATTTTTACCTGAGAATTTGCTGAATTGTCTTGGGATACTTTCTTTGCATTAGATAGCCCGAAGTGGTCAATCCGTATCCCTACTTGGTTCTCGATTATTAATGTTTGGCGGAGAGGATAACAAGAGAAGGCTACTGAATGATCTTCATATACTTGACTTGGAGACAATGATGTGGGAAGAACTTAAAACAGCGTAAGATTTAACTTTACTAATTTTGCTAGTATTCTCTTCATGTTTGTTGCTGAGTTCATTGTTCGTTTGTTGTTGTCAAACAGGAAAGGTGGCCCGGCTGCTAGGTATGACCATTCAGCTGCTGTTTATGCTGACCAGTACCTTATGATCTTCGGTGGCTCCTCTCACTCTACATGCTTCAATGATCTTTACCTACTGGACTTGGAAACTGTAAGTTATGAATGGAGAATGACGTCATCAATTGTACTATACAAGTTCATTAATGCGTTGAACCAAATAAGTTTGCCAAGGCAACATATTCATTGATAGTCTTCTTTGATAGCTTGAGCACCCCAAAATTTTACACGTAATACTAAGTTTTTTTGTTATAGCAGGACTCTAAGTTGAAAATTCTTACCAGCTAATAGAATTGTAATGTTGAATTGTCTCTACCCAATGATAGGATCAAACTCACTCCACTTTGGCTAACACTAAGTACCATATATCATACGCTGAGATGACATGTTAAGCAATCTCTATTGTATTTCTGCACATAAGGGAGGAATTGTAGGTTTCTCCTCTATATAGCATTTTAGAAGTAGACCTCAATATTTCAACGAACGTTTGAAAGAATTGTTTTCTTTCACCACTTGCTTAAATAATGTTTGATGATAACAGCTGGAGTGGTCTCGACCTGACACCCAAGGTGCGCATATAAGTCCTAGAAGTGGTCATGCTGGTACCATGATTGACGAAAACTGGTACATTGTTGGTGGTGGAGATAATGCTAGTGGTAATGCCCAAATTATGCCACAAATAGCCTTTTATAAATTCCCACAGGTTTTGCATTATTTATGCTCCAATATCTCAGAAAATGCACATGTTGCAGGTTCCACTGACACAATTGTAATGAATGCGTCCAAGTTCGTCTGGTCAGTTGTAACCAGTGTGTCAGCTCGAGATCCACTAGCTTGCGAGGTAAGCAATATTTCTGATACGTGTTCCCTAGTTTCAAAGGTACCTAAACTTACCATGGAGCAACATTCCACTTTGCGAGGAGTAAACGCTATTAGAAAATGTTCTGCAATCGTTTGTGGTTTCAAGTCAACTAAAAAACTAAAGGCTGCCTTCCTGATCCCATTTAGGGGCAACAATCAAATATGCCATTAGGAAGCTCAGTCATGGTTCTTACAACTTAAGCCTCGCAAAATTTGATGATTTAAAATCAAATGTGAATTACCGACACTGACGTACTATATAATTGTTGACTTCTGCTTATTTAATACTTTCCAGGGTCTCACTCTTTGCTCAGCTACAGTTGATGGTGAAAATTTTCTGATTGCCTTTGGTGGTTACAATGGGAAATACAACAATGAGGTACTGATTTTAAGGGAATAACTAATGAACTTCCTATTTTAGATGAAAAAGTTTCTCTGATCTTGTCTTCATATCTTTTTGTGACTTTAGTTCTTAAGTTATTACTGTTACGATTTCTTCAATGGATATATCTCTGGATTTCCTACATTTCTGTTCTTTTTGCACTATTTTTTCCCCTTTGTTACCAATTTTCCCCCATGGCGAAAGACCACCGAATATCTGAGGAAAACGAGGACCTTTCTGCAGATCTTTATTTCGAAAGTCAAGCCAAGAAATCCAGTGAAACCTCGCCTTCTCCAATCACCAGCTGCAGCTGCCGCCGCCGCTTCTGTGACAGCTGCTTATGCTGTAATCACTGCAACCGATGAGAAAAGCATAGATATTGTTGCTACGGATGATTTAGACATAAAGAGAGATCAAGCTGTACATTTGTCCAAAAAAATTGTTCCTGAAATCGAAGCACTTACTGTAGAGAAATGTAAATTAGAGTCCAGACTGGCAGAAGTTCGTGCTGAAAACTCAAAACTAAAGGATAAATTAGACATGGCAAACTTGTCATATGGAGAATTAGCAAAGGTAAAATTTTATTTACATTCTCTAAATGGGAGTTCTTGATTCATCTTTGACAATGTTTGTTTTTCTTCTTCTTTTTCCTTTTGAAGGAACTTAAATCAGTTCAAGATCAGGTAGCAGCAGAGGGTTCAAGATGCCAGAAACTGGAGGTTCTATTCTTGCACATTACTTTTTATTCTCTGAGGCTCTGAGTCTGAACAAACTTATTTTTAACTTTCTGTTTTATGCTTCTGATTGCCCGCCTTTTTTCCCCCACATCTCTGATGAACTCAGACCCAAATTGCTTCTGCCAATGAAAGATTAGAATCTGCTGGTTCTTTGGAGAATGAACTAGAAGTACTGCGTCGAGAAATATCTCAGGTGGAGCAAACCATGTCAACTGCACAGAGACAGAAATCTGGTGGTGTTTGGAAGTGGGTGGCTGGAAGTGCGGAGGTCTCTGATGATGAATAGTAAGTCCTATGTGCAACATGCTCTGATGGACAAAGTTTAACGTACTCATGCGTTCAGCTATGGTTGCTGCTTCAAGCTTTTCACCTCGCACATCCTTTTTCTCAGTAGAAACTTGTTTAAAACTTGAAATAATGTTCTAACTTATGAATTATCAAGGGTACAATGCATCATGGCATTGCTGCATCATACCGTAACAGAGAAAAATAAATATCTGGTGTAGAGTTATATGATGAAATAGACATTCTATTATCTTGGGATTTTGTTATTTATTCTTACCTCCATTCTTAAATATATGACGTTTAGGACAGCCAGTCTAGTTCAAATTCCACTAAATTTCTTGTCCTAAACGTCATATTATATACGTAAGATGGTATATCCTTTCAATCGATATATAGTTCATATAATCATACATGCTGCAAACCAAGTGGAGCATTGTGTTCATGATCTCCAATACGTCTGGTGGTCATTTGATTTTTTTTTTTGTTGGGGGGGGGGGGGGGGGGGGGGGGGGGGGGGGGGGGGTGGGATCATCATGCTTGTGGCATGAAAAACTGCAAAAGCTTTCACGTGTAGTTTCCGAAGTAGAGAGTGCTAAGTGCAGGGTAAATACTGCACTTTGCTCTTTAATGTCATAGCCTTATGGACACCTTCCCTACAATACAACAGTTGAATCCGTAAAAATCGATGCAAGCTTAATTTTTTCAGTTTTCTGGTCTCCTTTCCTTGTTGAATGTACCATATAAATCAATATTTGATGGTACAACTTGAGTGTGGTTGTAACTTTTGAACCATTCTTTGTCAGGTTGGTGAGCAGCTTCCGAACAGAAAATGAAACCGGATGATGTGCTACAGTTTCGAGACAGCTTGTCTGATGCAAGTGTCTGCCTCCTTCCTCCTCAAGTTCTTGCTCGCATTCAATCTTGAAAATATGTTTCCCAAAATAATCTTTTGCATCTTCTTAAGTGGTGGCACCTGGTAGAAATTTTTTGTAGGCAGGCTTAGATATTCGACAGTAAGAGCATAGCATCTACAAAGTATACCAAAGATCGTATCACATTGGATATATGGCGCTGGTTATTAGCTCCTGTTTTATTTTCAGCATCTGATACTTTTTTTTGGCGGGTATTACAAGCTAAAGCAGTACAAAGTGTTCATTGATTCTGACGACGGGGAGAGATACTTTTTTTTTTTTGCCCGGATCGGAGAAAGACACTGTTTAATTTATACAGCGATTATAAATATGATATCTGATATATTTTTGCTCAGGTCTTAATGATACTATCTTTTTGAGTTGCGCCTGTTGCTATGTATATGAATCATGATTATTTTTTTCCCCTTCAAAAAGAGTAACGCACAGAGTGGCAACTTTACCGAGGTGGCAGTCTCTCTTGTCACTGACATTTAATCTGCCGTCTGGCTGTTGTTCCTGAAAATATACTCTATTAGATGATATATCTGTTATGCACTGAGCCAGTTATACGAAGGGAATGCAATGCTTATTGCATCTCCTCTGAAGCAGGCACCGTTTCGTCCTCCGGCGTGCGTACATCTCCGCCAACTCGACCCACGGCAGCCTCGGCGTGAGCGAACAATCACCCTCCTAAGCGAGGAGAGCTTTCCATCTTGTGGCATGTGATGGGGTCCTTGCGTAGGCCACGAAAGCAGCATCCGTTCACCTCAGGGGCAGCCAGGGCCGTCTATCAGCTCCATTCCTTCCAGTACCAACTGTTAATCACCTGCCAAATCCTCGTCAACTTACTAGTTTGAAGCCATCAACAAGAAAGGGAAAAGCACATGAACGCTAATAAAGATGAACAAATCAGAAAGAGCTGCTACATCGGCTATATATAGAAGAGATTCCTGGAGGTCCACACCTTCATGTTCCTCACAGCAACCAACTTGAAGCCGGTGAACGATGAACTCAGTCGAGCTTTGCGCCGTCTAGAAGATCGCCATGCCGCCCCCACCCCAATCGGGATCCCCATGGCCATGGGCAGGGCTGCTGTTAGCAGAGCGGACAAGAGAGAGATGTGCGTTATGCATCGGACTAAAGCTCCTCAAGCATCAAATGTTAGGCCAGAGCTGGGTAACCAATGTATGAGCATGTCTGTTGAATCAAAAAAAGACATGCTCCTTTCTTAAAATACATGCAGTGGGACAGACCCCACCCACGCTTAACGCACAACTGATTCAAACTAGAATTTCATGTTCCCTTTTCCCCGCAACGTGTAACAAAGAACACTGACATGCACGAGCAAAAATCCTACTCAACAGTTGGAAATTAATACTCTTACAGCATCAAATCAGCAAAAGAGTTAGGCCACAGTGCAAACTGCCGGAAGGACCAATATAGGAACATGTCATTTCATTATCAGAATTTGAAAAAAAAAAATGGAGTACATTTTCCACCAGAACATCACATTTGAACCCAGGTCGATATACTAATAAATATGTGAAGATACACGTTACAACAGTTCAATTGGTGCTGTGAAATTCAGAGCATAATGTAAGGAATGCTAATGTTTGTCAACAACCAAGAATCTCTTGTCATCCTGGCAGGCAGATGTTGGTTTATGCCTGAAAAAAGGGGCATGAATCGAAAATTGTGTTAAATGAATGGTTATACCAATCGAATCAACACTATTAGACATAAAGAACAAATACATTGAAACAGTTTTAAGATTACGACTAGTTTTGACCATGAAAAGGGTCTTTTCTCAATACATATAGTTATTTTGGTTGAAAATGGCATGTCATCACAGAAATCACTAGTCAATTTGTCAGCAGAAGATAGAATCCCTATCTAATCAGATTACATGGTATTACTATCCTTTATACAACAATCAGGGATGGCAATCAAGCATAGCGTCATGTTCATTCATTCCCATCACCTATGGAAATCTAAATGTGGCAACAATGAGAGATGGTAATCAAGCCATAGTTTCTTGCTCACTCCTGTCGCCTATGGGCTTACATCATCTTAGTGAGTGTCAGTTAGGGCATGTACAATGCGAAGCGTTTAGGACTTGGTGCTTAAAGAGAGACGACGGACTAGCCTGATTATTGTTCATCTGAAATTTATGACAAAGATTCTCTTCTTCGTCAGGCGCTTGCGCATCCATTCTGAATACTAATCCTCTGCTCCTGCACGAACATAATGCGAAAGCTAACAGGCAGACCAAAACAAAACAATTGATGGCAGGGAGAGAAAGTGAAGAAAGAACATAAAGTGCATACCACTGATCACGAAAGCAGCAGCTGAAGAGATAATGGACGAGGCAACTAGGTCCCGGCTTACGGCCATACAGGCTGCAAGTATCAATTGCCGGTGACAAGCTTCCACTACTGAGGTGGTACTGCCCAAGATAGGGTGGCCCTGGACAAATGTAGACAGCATTGTCGCCCTTGGTTGTAGACAGTACCATTGAGGAGACACTTATGCTCCTTTCATCAAAGAACAAGGTATTGCCTCCGATGCTTCGGATGGGGATAAACCTTTGCAGCACAAGGTCCGCGAGTTTGAAGATTGTAATCTGCGACGCTGTCCAATCGTTGTGGCCAAGCACCAGGATCTCCGAACCACATTCCACCAGACCGTCAGGATGGACGAGATTGCGTACGGGGATCGTAGCGATCAACTTAGGCTGTGGCAGTGCACGAACCCCATCGTCCAGCATAATAGGTGGGTCAAGCTGGAGAACCTGGTGGATCTTCTCTTGGCCCCTTAATAATGTTATGGGATGGGGAGTATGCACCATGTATAGCTTCCCTTGGAATGACAGTGGCGGATAGAGTGCCGGCCATTTCCAGGTTGAAAGGGTCCATTGCCGGTCCGTGGAGGTAGCGAATGCTATCAGGCACACCTGGTAGATAGCAAGCATGAGGGTGATGGCTCCGGCTGCGTCGAAGGAAACAGAAGCGCAGACGGATCTTGTGAGTGTTCTGTTCCTCAACGTTGGGGGGCAGCTGCTGAGCAAGCGTGTTGCCAGGGTCCCTATGGGCGGGAACTCGGCGATGTCGCCGGTGAAAGGGTGGAGGAGGCGAACGGCGCCTTCCTGGTCCACCGTGTCCCGCAGCAGGAGGAGGAGGCCGTCGACGGATTCGATGGGCCAGAAGTTGCCCACCCCGAGGAACGGGATCCGGGCGCGGACCAAGGCCCCCGTGTCGAGGTTGAGGAAGCGGACGAAGCCGCCCAGATTGGGGTGGCCCGGGTAGAGGTAGTGCCCCTCCGGGAGCATCATCCAGCGACGCGGGTGGAAGCGCGGGTCGGCGATGCCGCGGCCGCGTGGGTCGGCGGTGCCGGACCGCCAGCTGGTGCAGACGGCTCGGAAGCGGACGTAGTCCAGCAGGTCGCCGGCCAGCAAGCGCGACGCCACCACGCCAAGCAGATCCACAGGCAGCGACGCCCAGCAAGATCCGGGGTCCGAGGTGAGGCGGGGCTTCCGCCCCGCAGGCGCCGGAGGAGGTGACGACATCTTCCCCTCGCTCACCGCCGATCTGGTCGAGGGTCGAAAATGGCGCTCCAACAGAGCCCCTACTGTGGGGAGGCCCTCAGATTCCGCCCTCCAGCCCCTTCTCCTACTCGGCAGGAGTGGCCGTTTTCACCGCGCGCGCGCACAGACGCGGTGGCCGGCTCGCTGCCGATTCAAGCCGCACCACCCTCCAAGCTCGGCGCCGATCACGTCCCGCCGGGCCCGCCTCGGATTTGGAAGCTCCGATTCAATCTTTGAGGCCCGCCGTGAGATGCGGCCGACACCACTCAGCTCGCCCCAGGTCTCAGCCTGTCGCGGCCAGAGTGCAGGGCGCGGCGGCCTGCGCGGAGGGAGCGGGCGGCGGCGGCGGCGTTTGGAAAGGTTGGGTTAGGGGAAAGGAGGGGGTCTGGATATCATATCCCATGTTTGTTTGAGTGAAATGAGCGAGGGGGGGGGGGGGGGGGGGGGGGGGGGGGGGGGGGGGGGGTTGGGGGTTTTGGGAAATGTATCCCAATCTCTAGAAAATCTTAACATAGTGAGGAGGGTGGGTTTTGATGGGAAATAATGAGATGAGCATGGCGTCCTCTTCGGCTCTTCCTTCCTTCTCGTGGCCTTCTCACCGCCGCGTCGCCGCCTGCTGCTCCCAGTCGAGCTTGAGCGCTCCACTCGCCTCTGTCGATCCTGAATCGTAGCTTTCTGTTCCAAAGCATGCGGCCTCGAGATCTGAGTTCAACATCTGTGCTTTGCTCTGCCGCATGAGGTCACCTAAACTGATCCAAGCTAGTACATCGGTCTGCTCATCCATGGTCGATGGATTTTGTAGGTTCTGCCGGCTCTTGCTCTTTGATTTTGGGCAAGAAGAGAGAGAAAACGTTGGAGCTTAAAGCTTGGAACGGTTGGGAAGATAAGACTGTCCGCACTGTAAAAGGAATATTCTAATTTGGTCATCGAGATTCTTTCTTCTATATCTAGTTTTCTCGCACCCATCATCCTCTATATCTCATACTCTATATTAACTATCTTATATTTTATTCAACCATCTCCAACTATCATCTCTTCTTTCTTTATTATTTTTATCTATTTTCTTCTCTCTCCACGTGACGTGCAGCTGCTGCTTCTACCGCGTTTAGCGGACGTCCGCAGCGTACGCTGGATTTGGCGCTCGGCGGGCTGTCCGCTTCGGTTGCGTCTCGGATAGCGTCGCCCGGTGCAGCTGTGTAAGGATCGTGTGACCGAGAGGGGGGTGAATCGGTGCACTCTAAAATCTATTTCCAAACACTAACACCCAAACAACTCCTAGCGAGTAGTTCCACTAACAAAGTAAATCACACTAAAGAGTATCCTTAACCTATATAGCTACTGGATATAGATAACACAAGCACACACACTAGCAACCTAGCACAAGATATATAGAAAGCGGAAGATTTAAGCTAGGCAAGGCAAGTCAACTAGATAACTAGAGACAAAGCAACCAAAGATACTAGGCACACTAAGTAGAGTCCTTAGAGCTACTAGAAAGGCTACAACAAGTAAGCACACGAACAAGGCAAACAAGCAATACTAATGAAGCTAGTAGGAACCAAGATAAGCACACAACCAAGATATAGGCACAACTCAAATACTACAAGCAATCATATATAGTGCGATAAGTAAATGCATGTAGTAAAGGAGAAGGGATAGAGAATGCCCATGATTTTTCTTGTGGTCTCGGAAGGATAGCGCCTTCCCTTACTCCACGTTGGGTCACTCCCGCCGGAGTCTCGACCCCGTCCCTCCGCTGGATGGCGATCCCTCCTAGAGCACACTTCACCCTCCGAGTGAAGTCACGGGCACACCCGCCGGGTTCTCTTCCGGGTACTCTTCCGGAGGTAAGGCTCCGCACTTAATGCGTGCCAAAAGGCGCTCCACTAGTGATGCTTTTTTTGCACGGAAAGCTCCAAGACCGTGTACAAACTTGTGTCGGCTTCCGCAATCTCCTTGGACAGCTCAACACCGACGCCTAACCGGTCTAGGTCTTGCCATAGACCAAGAGTAACAGCTCTAGATGACTCTCTCAAGCTCACACTAGCCTAGAGATCAAAGGATGCAACTTGTTACTCTTTCAAGCACTAGGATCACTCCAAATCCTTCTCAAGTGCTTCACACTTCTCCCTCTTGGCTTCTTGGCAGCACCTCCCCTCTTCCTTGGGTCCAAGAGCACCTCAAAGAGGTAAACAACCGACTATATATAGGCCACCAACTTCAAACTAGCCGTTGTCCAAAAGTGCCCAGTCTGCGTATTGACCGTACCATTGACCGTACCATCCGGTCCTCATTAGACCGTACGGTCCGGTTTTCAGCAGACCGGCGTACAGGGAGTGCTGCGCCACTTCTTAAAGTAGACCGTACCATACGGTCTCTAGGACTGTACCGTCCGGTCTCCACTTCTTCTTCAGCCAACAGAAACTTCTCCTTCTCTGTTGCTCTCTGCCTGTAAGACCGTACCGTCCGCTCTCTGACCGTACTGTCCGGTCAATGGTCCGGTCTTCATTTTTCAACTTCCAGAAACTTCAGCTTCTCTGTCTGGATATTTCAACAGAGACCGTACCGTCCGGTCCCTAGTACTGTACCGTTCGGTCCATAGTCCGGTCTCTATTTCTCCACTTGCAGAAACTTCAGCTTTTCTGTCTGGATCTCCACTGTAGACCGTATGGTACGGTCTCCTTGACCGTACCGTCCGGTCCCTTCTGACTCTGCAGTTTCGATCTTATTCTTGATCCTTACTTTCAAACTTGATCTTCTTGGTTTCTTCAATCCTCTTCTGCCACCCTAACCTCTGAGAGGCTCACCATGCATCCAATGATCTCTATAACTAGTGTGCTCTAAGAGAACCACCTCGAACCCTCTTGATAGTCCGGTTTTTTCTATGGACTCAAGCTAACATCTAACCAAGCAACACTCGCTTGGATCTAGCATGTCCTTAGCCTTGATCCATATCTTCTCCGTGACTCCATCAAGTCTGTTCTTGTGTAGATGAAGGCAACCAATCATCCTTGTCATTAAGTTCATGGTGTGTTTGCGTTCACCACCAGCGGACGGAGCTTTTTTTTATATGTGACCTATAAGATCTCACAAAGAGTGTTAGTCACATTCATAGTTCTCATCTTATCACCAAAACATTCATAACTTGAGGTTTCCCTAGCTGCAATGATCATGAAGCTTACAAGCTGATTTTTACGCTATCGCGTACTGCAGCGCGGGATGGCGTACGCCGGTGCGGTCAGTCTAAGCTCGTGTTGAATGATGGTGGAGGTGTGTGGGTCCCACGTTGGATTCCATATCCTAATCCAAGTAGTACCCGAACATGAGAAAGGAAATAAAACAGCATATCCCTAACTCGAAACCTGCTCATCATATCTATGCTATTTTCCTATCCCTCTAACCCATCTGCTATTCAATCACCACCTTACGAGCTTTTTTTTTTTTTGACAGAACGGGTCTTAATAGGTTGTTGGGAATGAGAGACAGAACTGGTCTAGGCTTCACGTTGTTGGGCCAGCCGGTTGGGCCATTTCCTATACATCAGCACTCTACCTAGAGCACCCACTTATGCTCAAAAAAAAAAAAAAAACAGAGCACCCACTGTGTGAGATTCGTCCAAATTAAAATTCAACGACTCCTGGCGTCCTTCCTCCCGCGCCGTCCGCTGCTGCTGCTGCCATTTGTCACACATTGAGCATTTGCCATGCAAACGGGCCTGTGACCAGGTGGCCACCAGCACTTCAGTAGGAGATTCCAGGTTCAAACCCCTTTGAAAGCGAATTTCGGAGAGATTTTTCAAGAATTTGTCTGGACGACTGCAGCCTCAACACGTGTTGGGAACTGGTGTTCGAGACCATCTCTTCAAGGCAGGCATGTGAGGGTGAGTGTAGGGGTAGGATTTAACTTGCGTATAGGTGTGTGAGTGTGGTGTTCGGTGCGTGTGTGAAGTGTGTGTCTATGTGTAAGTTCAGATTCTACAGCTTGTACTCTATAAGCAAGGCTCTCTCTCTCTCTAAAAAAAAGCATTTTCCATTACCATTCCACCCTCTTTTCAGTAGATTGTCTCTGGTCAAGATAGAGTTCCCAAAAATCAGCCAAAGAAAGTACTTGACTTTCACTGATATCTTACTTTTTCACATTTTTTCTAACCTTGATATTGTCACCCTTGAATGTAGTCTCCTGTACATCGACCTGACAGTATACTGTTTCTTGGAGTCCCACTAGTTAAGCGAACAAAGAATTGGCTAATCGCCAACAAGGAAGCTCTGGTAGCTACAGGCGTACAAATCTGAAAGACTAGGAGCTCTAGGAGCGCAAGCTAGATTTATAGAACATTACCACAGTTCTCATTTGCCAAACACCACCTATTAGAATAAGCTAACTTGCAAATAGAACTACTAAGAAAAATAAGCAATTTATTTGTGATAAACAAACATTACCACAGTTGAAGCTCAACATTGAATGATAAATAGATAAACATTTCTAGGTAAAATGTTGAACAACTTTTGTTTTCTCTCGCTTTTGTCGAGTCATTACACCAATTCAATAAATGATCATCAAGCGGTTCTTATTCGAAGAACCCTTGCCTTTTGGTTAGCTTGAGACTCAATCATCGTGGCTCTAGTATGAATCTAAAGTTTTAATTGAACTAACTCATAGGCCCCACTCCGACCAAGACAGAACTTTTACCAAAATCAATTATTTAATTGTTGAATTGCTGTACAATAAATAATTGACCCTTCTCAAGGAACACATACCTGCCCTGGGCGTGGGGGCACAACCACCAGTTAAGCGGACATAGAATTGGTTAATGGCCAACAAGAAACCCTGGCAGGTGCAGGCGTCCAAATTCTAAAGACTAGGTGCATTCTGCAAATCGGGAGCAAAACGAATAGGCTGTAGGAAAGTTGGTGTTAGAAGCCTATTAAAACAAGTTCCCTCGAAAATTCAGCACCACTAATTTCGTGTAGCTAAACAAGCAAAATTTCTTTGCTAGACCAACACTACTGTTGTAAAGAATCAACAAATGAATGAGTTATCTTAACATTCTAATTTAAAAGTTAACATGCATTTAATAAATAGTTGGAATATGCTCCGGAAAATGTTTATATCAACTATTATTAAAAGCAAAAGATTTGTGACCTGAAAAAACAATATAATTATAGTAAATCAACCAGTTATATGAGTTACATAAACATTTCTGCTTAAAAGTTAGAATGAATATAACAAATAGTTAGAAGGTGATCCAGAAAATTCTAGTTTAATTTGTATTTGATAAATGAACAATAACTTATTAAATGGAACATTTTGAAAATAGTTTCAAAAAAGTTGGCGTCCGTTCCAAATATTGTTGAAACTTATGGTTCAAGTGCTAGTGGACAGTAAGAACACATATGAATAAGTGTCGGACCCTATTTCTGGAATCCACTGTGCTTACCGTACCAATCCTTGGATCAGTAGTTGATACGCACAAACAAAGATAATACCAAGTCCATACTTCGATTATTATTACAATACCACAAATGTCTTATAACGACTTCAGATTACAATACCAGAGTGGCCGGCAGGCCTAGCCACAAACTAACAATACAGAGCGGAAAGCGGTGAGTTCAACTTCTACAGGCAACTCGGGCGATGAACGCAAATCCTACTCATCGTCACCACGGTCTTCATACTGAACATCTTCTTCTGAATGATTAAAGCAAGGGTGAGTACATAAGGTACTCAGCAAGTCCTAACACTACTCAAAGAGTTATAGATACATAAAAGGCTGCATGAAAGGTTAGGCTATAGGGCTTATATTTTAGCAGAAAGCTTATTTTAATGCAGGGTTCATTTTAGAAGCATAAATCTTTTATAAAGAAAACGTTTGTCATGATTAATGGGTTGGCCCTGGGGTGATACGTCAATCCCGCCAGTTCCCAAATTTTAGGCGAGCCTTCGGGCGCAAGGCCGTATCGACTCTCACTTCCAAAACACGGGCAAACTACCGCCCACTCACACTTCAAGGAGTAAGTAAAACTAATCATTGTGAACTCAACCATAGCGCGTCTGTGACCGCGACACTGCTATCCAGATAGATTTTAACTCTGCAGAGGTGTACATCTTTACCCACAGACTACATCGCTCTTAGCAAGGGAGCAATATAGCGAAACCCACATTTCCCGAGTGTCCCCACAATCCCACCCACGAGCCATTACTGACCCAGGGACTTATAATGCAACTATAAGTAGTCAATGGCCTAATGGCCAAGTCAGACAACGACCAATTAAGATATCGTGTCTGCTCCTGGTTGCTCGTTGCACTACTGCCTCCTAGGTGGATCAAGTGCTAGGCACCAGAAAGTTAGGGTCTAGTCCTGCCCATAACAGGATCTGATGGTTGCACGGGGTTCACTAGGTTGATTGTTACAAGAACCGGTCTTTAATCGGCCGAGGCGAGCATCTTCCACCTATCACTAATCACCAATCACCATCTCGCCCCTGCCTGAAAAAGATCCCACTTCACCCCAACACACTAGTTGGTTGTTACCCTCCCATTTTATTTACGCACTCACACCAAGCACACGCATTTTCACACATTTCACCAAAGTCATGATTATTGTGTAACAACTAAATAGTTGCAATAAAACCCTAAGCAATCTAATATCAAGGCAATAATCCAGCATTATTATAGCATAATGAAGGAAACATCCTAGGTTTATCAAGGTAACAGACATCAATATCAAGGTTGGCTATTCTAATAGGTTCATAACTAACACAACATTTCAAATAAAATAAGCATGCATCTTATATAAGCATTTAAAACAGGCCATTCATAGGATGTGGTTATAAATCGTAGGATCAAAATGATCAAGGAAAGTTAGGACTTACCTTCAAACTCTTCCTCGTGCTCCTCCTCGTAATCCGGGTCTTCGGGTTCCTCCTCGAACTCCTCATTAGCTAAAATACGCAAATTACAGACGAATAAATAACTATCGCAATATAAAATAAATGCAACCGAGTAAAATCCATATAAATAGTCAAATAAACTCAAATAGAATTGGAATTGATATGAATAGGTAGGATTGAATTAAATAGGAAGTTCAGGGAAAAGAATCTATTAAAAGAATCTAGAGAGGTGGAATTATGGTATAAAGAAAAGGAATTAGATCTCTTATAGGTTTCTATTTATCCTGGGAATATTATATTTTTCTGAGGTTGGGAAAAGGTGGCAAAATAATCTAGAGAATATAAGATACTTTTGGGAATTTTTCTATAAAGGAAAAGTCTCGAAATAGGATTCTGTGTGCAAAAGCTGGGTGTACCTAGCAGAAAAGCATGCGCTACAGAGGCTGACATGTGGGACCGGTCTGCATAGTGCACCCCGGGTTACTGTGCTGTGGACTAGGTGTACGAGTTCTGTGAACCGGGGGTGTATGTGAGTGTGGTTCACGTGGACCGGGTGCAGGGAAGAGAGAGAGAGAGATGTGAGCTGACTGGGATTAAGTGGTGGGGTCCACAGCTGATGTGGACGCCACATGGACGCCAGTCGGACGGCGGCGACTGGGTCAGAGACGGCGGCGCGGGGCTGGACGCGGCGGTGGCTCGCCGGAGAGCTCGCCGCCGGCCGCTAGGGTGGAGGAGGGACGACGAGATCTCGCCGCAGGGGTAGACGACGCGAAGGCGAAGCTAGGGGTCGAGCATGTCGTCGACGGCGAGCACCAGAGCGGCGGCACGGGCTCGCCGGAGTGGATCGCGGCGGCGGGGCGCGACGCGCTCACGCGTGCTTGTGTGTTTTCGCGAGTATGTGCTGCCTAGGAGGTGCGCGGGGTCACAGCGAGTGTGAGGCGAGTGCGTGATGAGCGAGACGCGGCCGGGAGGGCGGCCATCGTCGAGCTCGTGCGGCGGCGGACGGCGGCGCTCGGTGCGCGCTGGGTCGCGGCTCGGTTAAGCTAGGTTTTGGGCTTGGGATAGATTAGTTAGGGCAGCAGGAGGGTGTAGAAGCAGAGAGGGGGAGGAGAGCGCACCGGAACAGGGGAAAATGGCACGGCGGCCGGAGTTGGGGACGAAAGGGGATCGACGGCGATTGGAGCAATGCAGAGCTGGATTTGGGGAGTGGTTGCGACGAGGAGCTACGCAAGACGGTGGCGGCCCTATTTATAGGCGGATAAGGCGGTTTGGGTGCGCAAAATATCCCGGCAAGCGATAAGATCCGGCGGAAATTTTCTCGGCGCATTGAAGTGGCGAGGTGACGCTGGCGTCCTCCATTGCGGCGCGCGCGTGGGCTCGTCAGATCGGCAGCAGGTTCGTACGCTCAGTTGGCGAGCGGAGCGGTGCACTGGGACGGAGAGAGAGGCTCGTCAGCGAGATCTTTCTGACGGCGAGGCACGCGGCGGCTCGGCATTGGGCGGAATTGCGGCGCTGGGCCAAGCGAGAGTCAAGGCGTGCGTCGCGCGCGAACTCGGTCATCCGAAGTCAGGGCTGTACGTCCGTTCAGCAGAGACGGGCCTCACTTGGACGGCGGGAGGAGGTCGTCGGCGCGTCGGGCGAGCGGATTTCGTGGGGGAAAAAGTTGCGGCGCCCGCAACTCTGTAGCGGCCTCGGGGCGCGGCTTCGACAGGCGTGACGTCCTCCCGGCATGGCTACAGGCCGGCGGGATGGGGCGCGCCGGCGGGAAACCAGGCGGCGGCGATGCGCGGCATTGCTCGCGAAGGCGCGCGGCGCGCCGGAGAAGACGACACAGCGCGGCTGGGCCGGACCGTGCCGCGCGGGCTGTGTTGGGCCGGGAAGAAAGAGAAGGGGGAAGGCGGCCTACTCGGGGAAAAGAAAGAGAAAGAGAGTTGGGCTGGGCCGGCAGGAAATGAGGAGAAGGGAAAGGAAGGAGCCCGGGAAAAAAATGTTTTGAACATTTTTCTCAGATTTGAGTTTGAACAAATTTGAATAGAATTCAAATTTGGGAGAGGGATAAACACCAAATAAAATTCAGATAAAAAGGGAAAAAGAAAACAAGCACTTTGAGCATGAACTTTTATTTCAGAAATTTCTCAAATTCTATTTATGGGACTACTTTAATGAGGTTTTATTTTTGTAAAAACATGGAATTACCTATAAATCTAAAAAGTTAAATTTCTGGGTGAATTTTATTATATTTAAATTTTGGGCTGTTACAATAAGTGTGGCAGTTAAGAGCACATATGGTTCAAGGCCAAAGTAAACTAGTAAAAATAACATCACATGAACTGGGCAACCAATTCTCTTGAGGGAATTCGAGTAGCACGTGATTGGTGTGGCAAAAGATGGACAAATCCGAAAGTGAACCAAGTGTTACTTGCTTGCCACAGCTATTTTATACTGAACAAGCATATTATCGGTGCACTAAATCAACATTAGTGCCGTTCAGAATCAACAATCAATATGAGTTACATAAACATTTTAGGTTCAACTGTTGTTGTGAATGTAACAAACAGTTGGAAACTGTTATGAAAAATGTTGACCCTTGCAAAACAAAACATGTGAAGCATAGAACTGTTTTCCGTAAGACAAATCATCATTTTATTTTATTTAGGAGATCCATTCATCGAAATCCTTCCCTAATTTCCTCAGGTACAATCAGATAGGAGTACTCTCTACGGAATGACACTAGTAGGCCGATGGACACTTGATTCTGGACGGCTGCAGGATGGGAGTGACCCTGGTGAGGGCATCGTCGGCGCTGACGACCCCGAAGGACACCCTAAGATTCTTGGCGGAGTTGTTGCTCGTCCACGCATCCGCGGTCTGCCCGCCCCTGTCCCAGCTCAGAACCGCGCAGCAGAACGTTCTCCAGTTGACGACGAGGTCGACCAGGTGCGGCTGAATGGGGCCCGCCTTGCGTTGGTCCCAGCGAGCGGCGACGGCCTCCCGAATCTGGGGGAACCGTGCTGCCTCGCAAACCACCAGGGCGAAGAAAGCAACAGGGACTTTGAGCCCTGTCTCGTCTCCGCCCTTCTGGTAGTTTGCAAGAACCTTGAGGTGCTCCAACGCCTCGAGCCTGTTGATCTGAACCTGCCGTAGTCCACGGAAACCGTTGCCGAACAGGTCGCCGTACCCTCCGCCGAGCTCCAGAACAGCCGCACCCGGCATCTGGTACTGCCCCCGCTGCGGCTTCAACGCGAACATGTTCTTTTGCTTGTTGCTGAAAGCGACGATATACAGGTTGTCGGAGCGAATCAAAATGTCCACCCGGTCGTCTCCGTTGCCCGAGATGGAGATGTTGAAGAAGGTCGGCGGAGCTTGGTTCAGCCTTTGCGGCGCCAGGACCGGATGCTGCTGCTTTATGTGCCGCACCCGTGTCGCGTTCACGTGGAAGTCGAAATCCGCCAGAAACGAAAGGTATTTCTTGAAGGAGCTTTCTGGCAGCTCCAAGGAATCCCTCACGACTGCCGCCACCCTGCAGATCGACCAGCATTTATTACTTCTCTTACTTTTAATCATATAAGAGAAGATTAATAAAGAAAGAAATGAGATCATTCATGCTTTCATTGCCAAACATTGGATAATTTAATATGCTGCATCGAACCATTATTTTTTACCAAGGAACGCTACCTATACTGACTGTAAGGCTGACTTCAACAATGAGATGCAAACCTATATATGCAACATGATCTGATACTGTAGCGCACCCATTCAGCTCCAACAGATAACGCAAAGTGGGCATGCATAAGTGCGTCGAGGAGAGAGGCGACGCAAAGATGCGATCCCTCTCTCCTCGAAACGCAAAGCGAGCGTGGGCCCAGGCGAGCCGCAGGCGGGCGCGGAGGTGGGGCGGCGTGGGGCGAGGTCACGGAGCGCGGCGGCGGCGCATCACGGCGAGGCGGGTCCGTGCGGCGCGACGCTGTCTGCTGCGGCTGCCGGGGTTCGTCATCGGGGAGCACCAGCTTGTGCTTCCCCTGCTTCACGTGGACGAGCGGCAGGAGCTCAAGCGCGGGCGAGCACGATGGGGAAGCGGAACGCGGCGCCAGGGACCGCGACGGGGAGGCGGAGCGCGGCGACGCAGGGCGGGACGGGGGGCGGTGCGGCAAGCCGGAAGGAGTTGACTTGGAGCAGAGGAAAGTGGAGACGAAACGAAAGGAATGGAGAAATCTTGCGCCGCTCGCTGGGTCGCGCCGCCACCAATCCGCCGTCGACCGGTCAAAATCGTCGCCGGCGAGCCCCTTCCACCTTTCCCCGAGGTTTCCCCTTTCGATTTGGCTTAGAGTTGGTCGGATTTGACCTTGCTACGGCGTGGTGGTGCTCGTCCGCCACGACAACCGGCCGCCGCGTGATGGTGCTCGTCCAGCCCGACGTCTCCTAGCCGCGTGGTGGTGCTCAACCAGCCCGACGTCGCCCGCTGCCTGCCCTGCGCCTCCAAGGCCCGCCCGACGCGACATTCCGCCTTGCCCGGCTCGCCATGGCCGCGAGGGGAGCAGCAGCTCGCCATGGCGCACGCGGAGGCGGGCGCGGCACGTGCGCATCGCGTGGAGGCGGGGAGGCGGCGGCGTGGCCCCATGCGGCCGGGGTGGCGGCGACTCGGCGCTGGGTGGCGTGGAGCGAGCGCGCCGCGGCGGCGCGTCGCCAGCGCAGCGCAGGCGGCAGCGCGGCGAGAGGCGCGGGCTGCGGTGCGAGGCGGGGTGCGGCGCGTGGCACGGGACGGCGGCGCGCGGAGCCAGCAAGGCAGGGACGGGGCTGGCGCTGCCATGGAGTGCGGCGCGCCGGAAATTGCCGCGGCTTGTTCCCTTTCCCATGGACGCAGGCTCGGGTGGCGGCCGTCAAGCATGCGTTCCAGTCGGCAGCTGCTTCAGCTCGCATCTTGCCGGTCGCCGTTGCTCCAGCTCGCAGCGCTTGAGCGAGCGGCGCACTCGGCGCGGGGTGCCAGGGCGGAACTCCGCGGGGCGCGCGTGACGGCGGCGTGGCATGGCGCGCGGGCGGAGCTGGCGCGATCTCACGTGGAGGCGGCCGCGGCGCGTGCATCTCGCATCGAGGAGTCGCCGGCGCGGGCTCGAGCGGAGGCGGCGGCGGCGCGGGCGGCGTCAGGCGACGCGTGGGATGCGGTGCGGCAGCGGCGGCGGCTCGGCGTGTGGACGAGTGGCGGAGAGGGATGTGCTGCGAGTTCGATTGGATATGGAGATGCAGTTGCTCTGTTGGAGATGGCGTTGTGAGAAGGAAAGCAAAACACTGTGTAGGGGACGCAAAGGCCTGTATGCCTCTCCGAAATGCACGTTGTTGTTGAAGTCAGTCTAACCATCCCTTTATTCTAGATGAAGAGTAGATGGGCCACCCAGGCCCACGGCCCAAGTCTAGGTCTCGGTGACGGACCATGGGCCGCCTGAAAATCAACTCACTCCCCCGTAATACAGTCCAGAGGTAAAGAAATGCATACTGTTCCAAGTTTCACCGTTTGTTCGTTCAAAACACATACTCCGTATATTTTTACAGCTCTATATATTCATCGAATAAACAGAATTTTTAGCAACTATTTTATTGCATCCCTCGCACAAAAAAGAGAGAGATTTTTCTTGCATGTCAAAATAAATATGCGAGACCGGAAACAAACGTGAGTGGGCCAAAATTCAGTTTTCATCGAAAACGTACCGTACATGTATATATATTCTAGAGGGGACGGCCTACTTTGCCTTGGACCATTCATTCATCGGCCACCCAAAAAATGGTGCGGCCCAAGTACCAGAAACACAGTCATCGAAGCTTCAATTCAAAGTACAGCTTTTAATTACACTTGAGATTAGTGTTAGGTTATATTTCCCTCAATCTAGACAACATGATTGATGCGTCAAAGTGTCCAGAGATCAAAGACAAACAACGTGATCGAGTTCTGTGTTTTAATTCGTTATCGTCCCTTGCAATTAACCGGCGTTCGTTCGAGAGAATTATGTTTGGACCCTAAAAATGGTACTACAGCCCAAGTACCAGAAACACACAGTCTGATCGATCTAAGCAGAGGTAAGGTAATATAATAAACTGTTCTCGTTTTGTCATCGTCATGTTTCCGAATTAGCTTCAAGATTCCACAGTAGCTTTTAATCTTACTCGAGATCGGTAAATTTTCCTCAATCTATATATGTGGTTCCATCCAAGAAGCAAACATGATTATCGAGTTCTCGTTTTCAATTAAGTGGAGAGAACATGAATTACTATTATGTTCGGATGTGAAAGCAGAGGGAGGGATGGGAGCGTTAATTAAGAGAAACGTACTTGATATCGGCGTTCCCGCCGGGGAGCGGCTGGTCCTGGTACTTGTTGAGGACGTCGGTGAGCGGCTGGTCGTCGCGGATCGGCTGGTCGTCGAGGAGGCCGCCACCGCGTGTCGACTGGTGGTTCCCGCAGGCGACGTCGGTGAGCTGCAGCTGGTCCTGGTCGTTGTCGACGTCGGCGAGCGGCAGCTGGTCCTGGTCGACGACGTCGGTGATCGGCGGGTACGTGCTGACGACGTCGTGGAACGAGCCGGCGAACTGCTTGTTGTCGAGGAGGCCGCCGCGTGACTGCCGGTTCTTCACAGCAGCAGCAGCCGAGCGCTCAAGGCCCGTCGCCGGCGGCACCACGTGGCCGGCGGCGAGGACCAGTGCCCCGACGAGCAGCGCCACCGTGGCGCGCATGGCGTCCTGCTTCTTCATCGATCTCTCGATCACTAGCTACTTGTGTTAATTTGTGTGTGGCTGGCCCGGGAGTGAAGAAGAGAAGTTAGCAAGGGAGGGGTATTTATAGGCCGGATCGATCGAGCTGCTTGCTGCTGATCGGAAATTAAAAAGGCGGCATTTTTCTTTTCTTTTTGCTTTGCATAATATTATCTTAAAAAAAACGTAAGAATTTCTACGAGAGGCAAGCATGTGCCCGGCCGCGCGCTGCATTTGCCTTTTCTAGCTAGGCCGGGTGAAAACTGAATTAATGCAACTGAATGCCCAGTAAGGCACTGTAAATGTTCTTTCACAGCCACCCAGTAATTGATCTAATCGATCCTATAGACAAAAAGAAGAAGAAGAAGCGCAATGCATGCATGGTTCTTTAATTTCACAGCCACCCATCCTTTCCCACCGCAAAAAAAAAAAAACAAAACTGATAGAATCACAGCCCGCTCACAAGTTGTATTATTGTTCAAATAAATAATACAAGGAGTTTTCTAATTTGGATCGATTTTCCTCTCTTGGAAAGACGTCCGCGCGCGGCTAATTTCCTCAACCGCATATTTCGGTTCTCTCAACTGATCGATCGCCTGCAACTGAGCATGCTAATAAGAAATACTAAACAGAATACCGCTCAAAGGCGTAGTAGGTTAGGTTGAGGTTGAGTATCGTGCTGCATGCATGCATGGTTTTGGACCTTTCGACTGGCGATCGATCTGGATTATTGGTTTCGATCGAGCGCGTGACACCAAATCATTTCTGTTCAATTCACTGATCGATCGGTGATTTAATTCGTTGCTAGCTATATATACCCTCAACAAAAACGCAAATGATAACCTGATCGATCGAAACAAGCTGGTAGCGCATATATATACTCCATTTCCATCGCCCGCGCGTGCTGTGGTTTCCTCTCCAGCTGCACGAGACGGATTCAGACACATGCTGTGCCTGGCCAAATTAATTAAGCTGCTACCTGCAGTATCATTACTACTCCTTGGAGGAGCTTGTTGCATGCCGTTTGAAATTGCAGACGCGTAATCAAAACCTAACACCAACTCGATCGATCCTTTTTTTTTTTTTTTGCGAATTATTGGAGAGGAGTAGTACTGGTTCCATGCTAGCTAGCTGCTTACGAATTAGTAAAACGTACGGTGATGATCTGTGAGCCGTACTAATTACTAGTGATCCCTGAACCCTAGCTACTTGAGTTTCCATGCTGGAACTAGACGTAGAAAAAACAACCGATTTCGTCACTTTACTCGTCTGGGCATGACTACATGAGACCTGCTGCTCCGTGCTCACCTCGGGCCTTTTCTGGGTTTCGTGCCTGCTTAATTGGCCTTCCGATTAACACTCCTAATAGATACAAATTGCAAAACTGAACCAATATCGGTTGGTCACTTGGTTGAGCATTGCACATGCACCGCGCGGAAACAAAACTGCCAGTTCATTTTGCTTTCAGGCACGATGCATGACCGCGTCATACATTTCCATGCATGCTCGATCGATCAGTGCTCACCTCGGGGCGGTGCCTTGCCTTTTCTGTGTTTCGTGCTTGGCCTTCCAAATTAATTAAAACTGCATATACTATACTCCTAATAGATACAAAATGCAAAACTGAAACCAAGATCGGTTGGTTGATCTGCACATGCACATGCACCAGGCGGAAACAAAACTGCCAGTTCATTTTGGTTTCAGGCATGGTAACCGCGTCATATATACGTTTCGAGGCTACTATATATAGTAGCTGATATATCGCGCTATGCGTCTCCAAGCATCCCATCATCTTACGCTTCCTCTCTACTTTACGTACTCGATCCCTTTCTCAATATGTATTTACTTATACTCCCTCCGATGTGTTTCATTTGTAGTCGATCGTTTCACAGACAAACACGGGCAGTTATAGGACTGTCCTAATAACGACAGTAATTTTCATATGGAGGGAGGGAGAGTTTTCTCATCTTTGTGTTACGTGTCCGTCCAGAGGAAGCGTGAGGCAAGCTCCGCCTGAACGAACGTGACGCCTTTTCATTTACCGAAACCTTTTCTTCATAGAAAGTGGTTTGAAACTTTTGAAATAATGTTCTAACTTAATTACGAATTGCATCATGGCATTGCCAGATTATACCATAACAGTGAAGCAACATATGGATTTCTGGTGTAGACTTATATATGATGAAATGGACATTCTACTGGTATTTAATTTACAGAATACAATTGAAAACCTAGCTAGACGATGTTAGATCGATCCTTTCAACAAATATATATCATACATGCTGCAAAACCAAGTGGAGCATTATGTTTGCATGATCTCCAATACACCTGGTGGCGTTTTGGATTTAGAATTTTAATATTTTTCGTCATACTTGCGGCACCAAAAACTGCAAAAGCTTTCACTTGCAGTATGCAAAGTACAGAATGCTAAGTGCAGGGTAAATACTGCACTTTGCTCTTTCATATCATAAACTTATATATGGACACCTTACATCATGTTCAGTGTGCCGTATAAATAAATATTTGATATTGCAACTTCTGATGCGTGGTTGTAACTTTTGAAGCTCTTCATCATGCTGTGCTAGCAGCTTCCGAACAGAAAATGAAACCGGCCGGAGGATCTGCTACAGTTTTGAGGCAGCTTGTCTGATGCAAGTGTCTGGCTCCTTCCTCCTCAAGTTCCTGCTCGTGTTCAATCTTGAAAATATGTCTCCCAGAATTAGCTTTTGCATCTTCTTAAGTGGTGGCACCTGGTTGAAATTTTTGTACGCAGGCTTAGATATTCAACAGTAAGAGCATATAGCATCATACACAAGAGTACACCAAAGATCGTATCACATTGGATATATCATGTACGATCCTGGATTTTTAAGCTCCTCCTTTTATTTTCAGCATCTGCTACCTTGTTTTTTTCCTTCTGTTGACGGGTATTACAAGCTAATTAAAGCAGTACAAAGTATTCACTGATTGTGACGACGGGAGAGAGATACATTGTTTTTTTTTTTTGCCTGGAGTAAATGCATTGCTTTAGTTATGCAGTGATTATAAATATGTTATCCGATATATTTGTTCTCAGCTAATGTTTATGAATCCATTTTTTCCTTCAAAAAGAGTAACGCACAGAGTGGGAAACATTACCGAGGTGGCAGTCTCTCTTGTCACTGCAATTTGATCTGCCGTCTCGCTGTTGTTCCTGAAAATATCAACAAGTTAGTTCTATCAGATGATGATATACCTGGTTTCAGACACTGGCAATTTTATGCAGTATTCATACGAAGGAAATACTTACTGCATCACTGATGCAGCGTCAGTTTGTGTGAGCACGGGAGGTCCCAGCTCTGCAGGAGCCATCTGCACCTCCTTCGAAGCAGGCACCGTTTCGTCCTCCGGCGTGCCGTACAGCTCTGTCAGGTCGACCCACGGCAGCCTCCGACGGAACTCCTGCCGTGCCTCCGCGGCGAGCGGCGCCGGCGCCACAATCACCCTCCTAAGCGAGGAGAGCTTCCCATCTTGTGGCATGGGAGCTGCCAGCACCGCTGCCGCCTCCGGCGCCGCCACGACGTCCGTGGCGCCGTGTGCGGCCACCGCCTCCCTCGCCGCCCTCGGATCAGACGGCGGCGGCACGAACACCGTGGTCACTCCGGCGGCGGGAAGCCCGAGGGCAAGCAGCGGCAGGCCGTGGACGCTGCACATCGGCAGAGACGCCAGGCAAACCCGGCCCTCGTCCGACAAGCCAGCGGCGGCGGCGGCGGCGGCGGCGATGAGGTCGGCGTGCGTCATCGCCACCGTCTTGCTCGCGGAAGAGTAGGCCACGAAAGCAACATCCGACGGGCGCGGCCTTTCCGAATCCACCTCAGGGGCAGCCAGCGCCGTCGGGTCGGCGCCGTCGATCAGCTCCTCCGCCGAGAGTGTACGGGGATCCGGGGACCGGGACGTGAGCAGCAGCGGCACGCCTGCGCCGGCGACCTTCCCGGCCACCTCCGGCGCGGCAACGACAATGCTCGCGCCAGAGCCGTGCGCCGCGGCGGATATCTCGGCTGCCGTGGCGTCGGGGTCGGCGGCGACCACTGCTACGCCTCCGGCCGCAAGGACGCCGAGAACTATCTGCGGGAGCAGGAGCGAGTTGGGCGAGAGGATGAGGACGGCGTCGCCGCGCCGGAGGCCGAGGCCGAGGCGCAGGCCGGAGGCGAGGGAGAGCGCGGACCGGCGGAGGGCGCCGAAGGAGAGGCTCCCGCCGGTGGCGGCGTCGACGAAGGCGGCACCGTCGTGCGGCAAGCGGGAGAGCACAAAAGCCGCGGCGTCGCCGGCCACGGGCGGCGGTTGATGGCAGGCGGGCTCGAGGAGCTCCATGTGTCTTCTCTTCGATTGTTGGTTGGTGCCCGAGTGGAGGTGGTGGTGGTGATTTTTAAGAGCAAGGATTTTGGCGCGCTTGGGCTTGGTGGACTCCGCTGCTTTGTTTGTCCGGTGGCGTCAGGTCCAACGCCCGCCGCCGGGACGGCTGCGACGATGCAAAGCCAGCCAACGCGCTAACCTCCTCCGACACCTCACAAGATATACCAAGAGGAGATTCCGGTCAACGATTGCCTTGCTTTTCAAAAAACTTCATTGAATTTTCGCCAAAAAAATTTGATTGAAATGAACTTGTTTTATTCTTTCTTTTTTCTACAATTAGACTGAAACGTCTTCCAGTTCAAAACCATAAACCTTAAAAGGGGCCCACCTAGCACGTAAAAAGCCCAAGGCGTCCAACAAGTAGTGGCCCAACACTCTCGCACGCCCCGCCGTCGCAGTTTGGTCACGCACGGCCGCCGGGCAACGGCGTTCGCCGTCCGGCGGTCGGCCGCCCTCGCCCCCACCTTCCCGCGCCCGCGCCCGCTACCGTTGATCCACACTGATGAGGGAATCCACAAGATTCACCAGGTGCCATCCTGCGGACCTATTGAAACCTCTTTCTTCCTTCCATTAAACCCTCGATTTTGCAGTCCTGCAGTGACCCGCGCCTGAATTGTTCTGTCTCAGTGATTAAGTTATTTGCATCTGCCAATTCTCAGCCTAGTTAGTTTTTTCTGGAAATTAGTTTCCCGCAAATTCCAAATCAAGATCCTAAATGACATGCATTTTTCACTTGAGGGAGAGCATTAACAGAAATAAGATTCAGTCTATGAACTCAGTGTAGTTGAACGTGACTTTAAATTACAGTAGCAGCTCCCATGGTCTAGTTACAAAATAAAATTTGCGCGCGCGCTATAGATCATGTTAGTTCCCAGAAAAGAGCACGGTGAACGGCTGAAGTTGCATTCTTGCATGACAACCACTTTTACTCCACTCTGACACCGGTTATCACTCTGACAACGGTTAGTTCCCAGAAAAGAGCACAGTGAACGGCTGAAGTTGCATTCTTGCATGACAACCACTTATAGCAGTTATCACATGTCTCTTCTTCCAGAATTTTACGCATTTCTGATTTCATCAAGTGTAAGGTCATCAAAAGGTGCTGGCGATGGATCAGTAGAGTGGCGTTGCGTAAGGAGAGTTTGACACACCTCCTGCATTGTTGGCCTTGCTTCAGGAGAAGCTTGCAGGCAAGCAAATGCTATTTTGGCGAGCAATGCCACATCTGCCCCATCCGCTGTTGATGGAGCTTGGGGTCGTTGGTCTAGGATTTCTCTTAGCAGTATGTGGCACTCTCCCTGTTGCAGCAGGTCTCCTGGATGCCTCCCCATAATCACCTCCAGCACAATCACACCAAAGCTATATACATCGAGTTTCTGTGTAACCACACATGTATAGGAAAGCTCTGCACAAAAGGAGAAATTTTGATTTAGGAGCGGGCAAGCCAGGTATGCATGAGCACTATTTCTTACAAGAGATCATATACCTGGGGCTATGTAGCCATATGTCCCTGCTAATGCGCTCCAATTTGACGAGTCTGGCCTTAGAATCCGCGCTGTGCCAAAATCTGAAACATAAGCTGTGAAAGTTGTATCTAGCAAGATGTTGTTGCTTGTTACGTCCCGATGGATTATTGGGGGGTCGCAGCTGTAGTGCAAGTAGTATATAGCTTGAGCCACATCCCTTACAATCACAACCCTCCTCTTCCAATCCAACTCTGTGGCAAATTGTTCATTCCCCAAAGCTGCACGAAGGCTTCCTCCATTGATGTAATCACAGACCAAAAGCTTGTATTGTCGATGGGAGCAGATCCGTAAAGCTTGACAATGTTGCGATGCCGCACCTTTGTTAAGACTTCAATTTCATTATGAAATCTGTCTTCATCAAATGTTCCTTCTTCAATTGGATGAAGTTTTTTGACAGCAACCTGTAGCCCGTCTTGGAGCTCCGCTTTATACACACTGCCATATCCACCTGAGCCAATCATGTACTTGTCATCAAAATTTTCTGTTGCTCTTGCGAGATCTTCAAATGCTAGTTTGCCGTCAAAGTTCCATATAGCAAATACATCTCCTCTGTTAGAAATTGCAGCTTCTTGATGCCTCTTTTTGCGGTGGGCCATCACAGCCAAGGCAGCAATGGCAACAGAAAATATGATGCTTGAAGGAAGAACAATTGCTAATATTAATGTGCTATGTCTGCCTGTTTGATGCTTTGATATCTCAGTTGATGCACAAGGTTGTAGGCCTGAGAGATTACCACAAAGGTTTTTGTTGTGGAGAAACCATTTCGCTGAAGGGTTGCGAAGTAATAATTTTGTTGGAATGGGCCCCTCTAAGTTGTTGTAAGATACATCAAGAGCTGTCAAGCTGAGCATGCCATCAAAAGAAGATGGAATGCCTCCATTGAACTGATTGTGGGAGATATTTAGGATTTCCAGCATTGCTAAGTTCCCAAGATTTTGTGGCAGAGATCCGTTGAGGTTATTGCTGCTGAGGTCCAACACCGTTTGTAAGTTGGCTAAATTTCCAATTGCATCAGGTAACTTCCAGTCAAGCTGTTGTTGTTGATGTTTAGGGATACTAGATTGATGCATTTTCCTAGAGCCTCCGGTATCGATCCGCTTATCCTATTCCCAGATATATCAATGTATTGTAATTTTCTTAATTTTCCAATTTCAGAAGGTATCCTTCCTGACAGCAAATTCCCTGCAAAGCTGACTTTGAACAGGTTAGTTAAGTTACATATTTCTGATGGTATTTCACCGCCTAGCTGGTTGTATTGGAGCATCAGCATCTCTAAGTTTGTTAATTTCGATAATTCGGGGGGTATTCTTCCCGTGATCGTGTTTCTAGCTATAGTAAACCATACCATCTTGGTACTTGCAGCCCAATCTGGAGAGAGATGTCCATAAAATCTTTTGAGGAAGATACGCGATGGTAAGGTTAGGATACACTCCAAATGACTGAGATATATCTCCGGTGAGCTGGTTAAAACCTATATCAATTATCTGCAAACTCTCACACGTCCGCAAGCTTGCAGGAACGGAACCATTGAACATGTTAGCTGCAACACTGAAATACTCAAGCTGCCCTCCTCTACAGACATCTGCTGGCAAAGGACCCACTAGGGAATTATTGTATAGAGAAATATAAATCAGGTCAGTCAGATTTCCAAAATTAGGTGGCAAGGAGCCAGACAGCTGGTTATCAAACATTCTCAGGTCCCTGAGGCTTATCATGTTCCAAAGGCTGCAGGGATTGAACCTGAGATCTGATTTCCATACAAGTTCATGGTGACCATATTAACCAGGTTTCCAATCTCCTTTGGTATGGAGCCAGTGATCTGGTTGTTCGCCATGTTCAAGTCGGTCAGCCCAGTGAGGTTCCCTATGCTAGGAGGAATGGAGCCACTCAGAAGGTTGTTTCCTAACTCCAAACGAGTTAGATTCGAGAGCATCCCGATTGCCTGCGGAAGAGCACCTGCGAATTGGTTCTGGTAGAGGACAAGCATGTTTAAGTTGGTGAGATTAGCTAGAAAGTCAGGGATGGGACCACCAAGTTGATTCACACCAATCTGAATATCCTGAAGGTTTATTAGATTTCTCAGCTCCGATGGTATACTCCCCGACAACTGATTGCTATATAGTCTCAAAGAATTCAGGTTGGTCATGTTTCCTATACTGGCAGGAATGTGGCCAATTAAGGAGTTATTGCTTAGTTGTAGAAGCTCTAGGTTAGCGAGCCTTCCTATCTCCTGTGGAATCTCCCCTGATAGCATGTTTTCATGGATGATGAGATAGGTTAGCTTGGTCAAATTACTCACGGATGCTGGAAGCTGACCTGTGAAGTTATTGTATGAGAGGCCCAGCCCGATGAGAGACTGCAGGTTGCCGATGTCACGTGGTATCTCTCCTGACAGCCTGTTGCTGCTGAAATCAAGGTATGAGAGCGCTGACAGAGAGCCAATGTTTGCAGGAATTTTCCCTTGGAGATGATTGAAGCTAAGGTCGATGGAGTTGAGGAATGGCAGTGCGGAGAAGTTGAGCCCTTCAAGTTGGCCATCCAGGTTTGCATTTGGTAGGGATATGTTTGTTACAACCATGCGTGCTGGGTTGCACATGATCCCTGTCCAGTTGCAGGGGTGGACTTGGGCTGCCAAGAGCTTAGAGCCGTCGAGCTTCCGAGAGTATGCTTCCAGTTCAGGAGGGCCGTCTGCTGGGCTTGCAGCGACAACCTATTCCCTTTCTGTTGTGCTGCATCGATGTGTTGGAGATGGAGGCAGGATGAAATGAGCAGGAGGCACACAAGGCCTTGCATGGACTGCATAGCACCATGCAACATCCTGGTCGGTGCTCGGGCAGAGGCTTGAAATATTGTCTTGCGGCAGGGAGATGGAATTGTGGTCCGGACTCAGAAGTGCACCTCCCAAAGTAGGGCAGTAGTGTTTGCTGATCTGATATGAACCATAACGCTTCCTTCTTTTATAGAAGAAAGAAATGAAAAATGTTCAATGGCGGGTCCTGATAGGTTAGAGCATTCCTCTTGTTCTGGTCAATAATGGAAGGTATTTTTTTTTATTTATTTTTTTGAAAGAAGGTCAAGCTAGATGTAATAATCGGTGCTTGGAAATATTCATGCTCTGCCATGCAAATGGAGTTGATGTTTGACTTATTCATGTTTTTTTTCCACTGTATACACTATGCAGTCGGAATTTTCAATATGTACTCTTGTTTACACTGTTGGCACATTCACATTCAGAGTTCGGAATCTAAACAACTGTTGCTATAGTATTTCTTCAGGAGGCGGCTGCTGGGTGAGTTTCTTCAGTTCTGCGGCGCGCAGCCATCACATCTCGTCTACTGTTTGTCAAAGGCCATGCAAGTGGCTTTAGTTGCTATCGTTGTCCGAATTTGTCCTGGGGATTTGAATCAGCGATTTAGCTAATTTTTTAGTAAAAATAGAAATTCGTTTTTTTTCCCTATGAAAAGAAAAGAGGGCACGTAATGGATGATGAATAGGAATTGCATCGTGCACCATGCCTCTGACTTTGACTCTCTTTTTTTGGAATTACCTCTGACATTGACTTGCGTAGCAGCCCTGAGCCTTGCCGACATATATATCATTTTTCAGTATATATATTACACGATGCTTCTTTACGCTCTACATAAAATATTGAAAATCCTCCACAAAACTAAAATCTTCATGACTGAAAGTGATAGTCAGTCTATGAGTTATTATTATCAAATAGACAAAAGGAATAAAATGCGCAAGTGTTACATAGGCCCATAGGGAGTGAAGCCCAAGGCCCAAGAAGATGGCACCGAATCCAATCGCGAAGTGGATAAGAAAGCGGGCGAGCGACAGGGGCAAACAGAGCACTCGCGGCAACGCATCGAAGCGAAGCGAGAGCAATGGCGTCGCCGTCGTGCGCCTCCACGCTGCCTTGGAGCTCCTCCTTCTCCTCCTCCTTGCGGCCACCAGCGGAGGGCCGCCTCACGACTTCTCGCCGGGCCCCGTCGCTGGTCATCGTCGCCCAGGGCAGGGTCAAGAAGTATCGCCAGGTATGCTCCGTACCCAAGCCCACCCTCTCAACTTTCCCCCTTAATGAAATTTCTGCCAACATTTTGCTCACTATCAGTCAGAGTTTTTGATTTGCGGATCCTGCTTGGTTCGATCGTACAAATCAGGCGTACGACGTTTGCTTCTAGACAAGTTATGGTCATCTGTAAGGAGTGCAGTGTACATGACTTTCGAGTCCCGTCCTTGTTGCAAGAGTGCCGACAAGTTATAGCTATAGATCTATATACATTGTAGGTTGTAGCTACCTGTTCGTAAGTGATGTTTGATCATTAACTCTGCACTCGAATTAACAAAAAAAAAAGGAATTGGAGAAACCATTAGCTGCCTAGTCCAGGCTCCAGAGGCAACTGGCAAGATTCATTCTACAGTTATTCGATTTAGCACCAATCAGGATCATGAATATTTGTTCCAATAATCCTTTTAAGAAACCTAGATTTCATTTTGGCGGGAGGAAACATGTGCATAGCTGGAGTTCAACTGTTCAAGCTATATATATTATCCCTTTTGTAGTGAATGTCTGATTCTACAAGAAGTCAAGAATGCAACGGGGTTATGTTGAGCATCTCCATTATGGCTACCTTTGGCATTACAAGTTCTCTTTGAAGACTCATTACATTACATGTAATTTATGCCCCTTGTATGTTTCTTCCCCATAGGTCATACTGACAGAAGATGTAGAAGAGGTGGGGAAGAAAGGGGATAGTTTGAAAGTGAGAGCCGGATTCTACCGCAACTTTCTCCTCCCCAAGGGAAAGGCTCAGCTGCTCACTCCAGAAGTCCTCAAGTAACTTCACCCTCTTGCTGCATCATATACCTTCCCCCCCCCCCCCCCCCCCACATACTTCATCAACTTTTGCTCTTACTGATAGGCACTGCAAAGAAATTAGTTGATGGTTGCTTATGTGTTCACTTATTGTGTTTCATAAACTATTCAGTAGCTAATTGCAGTTCTAATCCAGCAATATGCTTGTTTTGAGGTGTAAGTGTTTCTTCACGCATATGAGATGTCATGCGATTTGACTTGTGGATTACTCTGATGTTCAGTTTTGGGCCCCTAGCATTTTGGATTGAGATAATTATTCGTGCAACTTTCTGAATATAATTCTGATACAAATGCTAGTTTACGTGATTTAAGGTTGTGAACACAAACAGTGTTTGATTATTTATGTAAATAGATGGTGGAAAAACTTCTTTCCTCTACTCCTCTTTGCAGAGAAATGCAACTTGAGCAGGAAAGAATAGAAGCAGAAAAGAAGCGGGTAAGACAAATATTGAACTCAGTGAGAAATATTTGCATTTTTTTACCTTAGTGTTATTATTTTCTAGAAAGGAAACTAGAATTATTTTTTTAATATTATATGTCCCTATTGTATGAAAAGAAAATACAGTTGCAATATAACCTCATTATTATTATCTGAAAATGTGAAGTCTTAAGCATGATACACTCAATGTGGGTCCTGTCACTGCTATTTGAAAATGAGTACTTATCAACTAGTGTTGACATAGCCCGAGGAATTTATGTTCTTACATTAGGTAAAAGAAGAGGCACAACAACTTGCCCGAGTCTTTGAAACTATTGGTGCTTTCAAGGTGCCACGCAAAGGAGGGAAAGGAAAACAAATCTTTGGGAGGCAAGTTTTAAGTGCATAGTCCCTTATTTAACTTTTTTTTTGTCTGCGTGCTTTACATTTTTCTGACAAGTTTCCTCTACTCGGCAGTGTCACGGCACAAGATCTTGTTGACCTCATAAAGTCACAGCTTAACAGGTACATATCCTCCTGAGGAGGCTTATTGTCGCTTTGTTTGTTATGGTTTGCTTACTTGCAGCGACCTGTCTCATGTAGGGACGTCGACAAGCGGCTTGTTACAGTTCCAGAAATTCGTGAAGTTGGAGAGTATGTTGCAGAGATTAAGCTACACCCTGATGTTACAGCTCGAGTAAGGCTGAATGTATATGCAAAATGAGCTCTGCTGTCGCAGACATTTCAGTGGACGGTGGACTTTGGTGAAATCAGATTTTGCCAGGTGAGTTCATTTGCAAGATTTATGCCAGTTATAACTTTTAGTGTTGCTTTGTTCTAATGATCTTACATGCTGCCGTTTCTTGGGTGTAGAGATTTTTGCTGGAATTATCTCTGGCTTTGTGGTAGGACATGGAGGCCTGGTTTTTATCCATCTTACCTGTAAAGTCACTTTCTTTTATGTTCTGGACTATATTTGTACTGAATTGTTGGGGTAAGAGTAAAGGCTGTAAAGCACGATCGTTTGGAGCGCCATAGCATTTCTTATTATGTTTGAAATTTCAACTTGATTAGACGTGGTTTACTTCCCGTACTAGTAGATAGAACAATTGCAGTGATCGAAAAAGAGGTGGCTAGTTTAGAAAGAGGGCCAGAAATGACCTGTATATCGTTTGGTGGCCCAAATTCTGTCGGTGTGCACCCAAAGCCTGAACCAGGCTTAATCTCAGTTGATGAGTTCTGTGATAAAGATTTTTAAAAAAGATAATGAGAATGTGATGCCACGAACGTGTGTCGAACAAGAAGATCTCTTCAGTTCAGAATCGATTGTGATGAATGAAGTATCCAGGTGTTGTTTAATCCTTGGAGGAGATAAGAACAAGATCCAGGCCGTTAGACAATGATCCGGGTTGGTGGGTTCTCTTCTCTCTGTCTGATGATGGCTTTGGCGATGTGATGCAATGCGATGCTCTGGTTGTTGGATTGGACGGCCGAAAGACGAGATGGAGTATGAAACGCATGGTCGGCCGGGTTGTCAGGCAGAATATTACCCCTTTTTTTTCTTTGTGAGAACAAATGAGGTTTTTGAGTTGTGCATGTGGGACAGCGACTCGATCAACGCGGCCGTGTGAAATCTGAAGCTACCAGGAAAAAAAAAGAAACAAGTGACAAGCGCACGAGTGCGGTGCCGTCCGATGAAGCCAGTCCACAAAATCTTTTATTTTAGCAAGGCTGCTAAATCGATGAGGCCATATCTGTCGTCGATCTGGTTGGTGATTACGTGAGGTCCGGCCGGCCCAGTGGCCATGGCCAGTCACCGGTAATTCAAGGATGAATCGGAGAAATGTTATGTAATTCATCCTGCACAATAATCCTAGCACTAATTGATTCATGGGTCCGGTGAGTAGCTGTATTATACTAGCACTGATTTCTTCTTCTTCTTCTTCTTCTTGAACTGCTGGGTAGTACAAACTCTGACCGATCTGATGATGAAAACGATGGAAGCCATTGTCTGGGTTGCGCCAGGTGGAGAGGCAGACATCCATTCTGCTATTGCGAGCTGCCACCGAGCTGAGGTCAATCGATGCGAAGGCGACATGTGTTTCATTGCATGCTGAAATATTACAAAATGCGGGACCGTGCACTCAAAAGCTGCAAGCAGGCTAGGCGCTACCAACAGAGATCCAACACCTGCTGCTGCTTCCACTTTTCTTTCAGAACCTTCCATTCCATGTGTGGAAGATGGACTCAAAAAAAAGATGATCAGATAGATACTACCTGCGTAACAATCACGAAAAGCTAGCGGGCGCACTAGCTAGATGCACGATCGGCGAACAACAAAAACTGCTGCTCCTAGCTATAGCCATCTACTTACTTTTTTCCATCGTATCTCCGCTACTAAAAATCACGTTTTTCTTATTCCGTCGCAAGAACAGGACCGCGACATGGCTAAAGTGAACACCTTACCAAATTTCGTGCCGTGCCGAAAATGAGATATGGACACGACGACAGAAAAGAAAAGAAAAGCTGAATGAACTGGAGAGATCCACAAACCATGTGTTTATACGTGCTGGAA
The DNA here is from genome assembly GCA_012490785.1 of Eragrostis nindensis. Taxonomy (NCBI): domain Eukaryota; kingdom Viridiplantae; phylum Streptophyta; class Magnoliopsida; order Poales; family Poaceae; genus Eragrostis; species Eragrostis nindensis. The sequence goes on from JAAXCT010001756.1 coordinate 52,433, forward strand.
GATGCCTAGGAAAATGGGCAGGGGTAAGGGACAAATTCAAAAGCATCTCTCCCATGGTTCCATCTTAATTGATTCCTCCACAAGCAACAACGTATCCATGTATAGCACTGTAACTGACTTCTCCGAAACAATTAAAGATCAAGACTGCACTTATCGTAGCATTCTCAACATGTTCTCCTTTTCTTTTTCGAGAACTACATCCTCAGCATGTTTTGATGTTACGCGCTTAAAGATGTGCCTCTGTTTCCTTCGAGGAAATATATGACTTATGAGTTATGACTATCAAGTATCAACAATTCTACCTTGCGATTATTCCAACAAGAATTTTCTTTGACAGCCATTCCTCAACTACTCTTCCAATAATTGCACTAAGCACTGTTTATACCGTCTTTCCTGAACCAAAACGGTTTAGAATCCATTCTAATTTTGCCCGCAAAAAAAAGAGAGAATATGTTATAATTTAGTTCAAAATGCACAAGATTACTTTCTTGCTACAACTGGTTAATACTTATCATAGCGATCGACGAGGCTCACCGAACTGCTACTTACGAGAAATTTGGTAGTACCACACACCACACTACTAGCTGGCAGCTGTCTGGCACTAGCTAACTGCAGTAGAACATACGGCTGGAATTTAATTTAGCCCCAAATATCGACCGCAACTTGACCATCAAAATATGTCATGCTTTGCATCTTCCGTTCCAAGAGTAGCTTAATTGATTAGTCCGGGTGCTGCCATCATCTCGAGTAAATAAACAACTATTATGCGGCATCGGCATCGGCATCGGTTAGAGCTTTACTGTTAGATGCAAAGTACCAACACAAGCTTTGTTGTTTATACTATTCGATCTGTTTGCATAATCACTGACCCTCTTGTCTCTTGCTCGAGATGTAAGTAGTGTTAGCTAGGACCCATTTGTTTCTGTTTTGAATTGTACCACAGTCCAAAATGAAACAAATAAACAACCATATTTTTTATGCTGATGATTTTATTTTAGATCCTAATCTAAAAGCTAAAACAAACAAACAAGCAAAGTCCATAAAACATATTAATTACCACAAAAATTTAGGTTTGAATTTTGACGTTAATATTTAGGTTCACAATGTTTGTGATTGACTTGCCCTAAAAAAAAATGTTTGTGATTGACTAGGCACATCGGTCCTGACGAGGAGATCTTTGTATAATTTTATTTGGTTTGACCATTTCTTCCTTTGATATGCAATTATGAATTCATATTCACTAACACGAATAGTTGTACAAGTGCAGCAACTGCATGCCAGATAACCAATTAAGAAACGATATGGCCGTAGCATGTCGATCGGTACGTCACTTTCGCGAGGGTCTGCTGGGTGTTAGTAGCTGATTAGAGTTAAGTAGCGTCTACAATTTGAAACCATTTCCCAACGTACCACGTATGTAGCAGGAAAAGTCATTGTATAGCCACGGTAGCTTAGCTCCATAATGTTGTGCCTAGCATTTATCTAGTTTGATTGGAGTAGATAGTCTCGTCACTATATACGCTAATCATCCAAAGGGCCGTTTTATTTTGTATTATTATTCATAAATGGGACCCTAGCGTAGCCAGGAAATTAAAACAGCGTATGCTACTATTACTGATACTACTACTAAAGAATGGAATGTAGATATACTACTAGAAGATGGCATGGCAAGACTCTTGGCTTGAACTGGGTTGTCTGTGTGGTCGTGCTAGCTTACGAATTCCAATGCGAGGATGGTGATGTGTGATGACAACGCCATGAAAAAGCGCGCTAGCTGTTAGCCTAACTTCATCGATCTCATTTCTTTGGCCCGGCGGCACACCCGAAAGCGACCACCTCCAACGATAAGCTGGCTTCATTTGGTTTTATTTTGCCACACTACTTACTGGCTATGAAATGGTCCGCATTGTTCAAAAGAAAAAAAAAAATCAATCCATCGCCCATTGAGTCCTAATCATGCCACTCGCAAAAAAAAAAAAAAGAAGTCCTAATCATGCATCTCTGCCACTGTAATTAATTGATGATACGGTAGTAGTTAACTGTGTGCCCAAGACTGATCGATCCATCTAATTAACAGTCCAGACTAATTGCACGAACTCCTTAATCTAATCACCGTGGTCTGTGGTGCCGACAGGTGCAGCCGCTACAAAGTTTGTTTAGCACGCTGATTACGGCCAGCTGGCATGTGGGCTCATACGTGAGAGAGGGAGCAGTTCAACTGGGAATAGGTGCACGTAAAAGAGGTTGACTTTTGATGTGGGCAGTTGACCCAACACACGGATGCCAGTAGGAAGCATCGAATGTGACTAGTATTATATTGCAATGTACGTATAGGAGCATGATAACAAAACAAAGCCTAGCCGAGCCTAGGAAACAGAAAAAGAAGCAGATGAAATCCAAGACAGTATATATACCTGCTACTAGACTAGTAGCTAGTATTCCAGACACGGACTACTACCATCTTTGCTACTGTCCCAAATATTGGCCATGGTCGAGGCTAGCTAGGGAAGAAAAAAAAACAAAGGTGGCCAAAGATTTGGATTGTTTTTCCTCGCAATTTTTTTTGGATTGTTTGCTACACCGGTTTTTTTATCATCCGATTTATTTCTAAGCACGGGAAAAATTACAAACTATATGATTTTTTTGGCGAATAACTATACGAAATCTAACTTGGTATTGCTACTCCTTTTCATGTCTTATGCATTTAACTAAGGGCATGTTTAAAAGGTGCTGAAGGGAAATAACCTGGTTGAGTTGTTTGGTAGCCCAGATTACGCGAGACGTGGATTAATTATTGATGCTGAATGGCAAAGACAATGTAACTGTGTCCTCAATAGTTGATTGTTAGTTTTGGGCAAGCAATAACAAAGAGGTGCATAAATGCAAATATAGATTCATATAGATCATAGTATAGGATTGATGCCGTCTGATTCAACTCATCATGAAAATTACTCTTATAAATACAACTCGTGCCACTCAACAAAAAGTACATTTAGTCAAGGAGAGTGATTAGAGGTAGTAATATATAATAATAATATAGGCTAATGGGGGATTAGAGATTGGAGGAAGTAGGTTAATAGCGGCATGATGCTACGTAGGGGCAGCAGAGCAAAAAGATCTGTATCGCTTTCAGCTGGCTTTATTACCCAAATAAGCAGCGAGCGAGTCCAAATCACAACCAGAGAGGAGGGGAGCCACAGCGCCAGCGGATCAAGTCCAACCTCCTTCCTGTGCTGCTCTGCTCATCCGCCGCCTCTCGTTCTCGTCTCGACTCGACTCGATCCCCACCTCTCCTCTGAAATTGAGAGCTCGTCGTCGCGCTTCCATTGCAGTCGGCGCTTCTCTTCTTCGCTCCACGGTAATCCCTCTGCCCGCTGGTAATGGCGCCTCTCTGCCCTCTGGTCCCTCTCGCTTTGATCCAACCTGATAGTTTGCCTGCCGGCGAGCTCTGATTGGATTCGGTTTTTTCTTCTGTGAAAAAAATCGGAATATACCGTTAAGCCGGTGGATTTCAGATTTTTGCTGGATTTTATCCATTTTTTTTAATCTCCAAAGTTGATGATCTGCATCGGGGTTCGCTTTGGGATGCGGGGCCAGCTCCAGCCCGCGATTTCGTGCCGTGCCTGGCACCACGAGTTGCGTCTCGTCGCTCTCATGGTTTCAAGCCACTAGTAAGTAGGTCACCATGGCCGCAACGCTTGGATTCTGTAGGATTTTTCTTCGTGAACCGTGGCAGAGAAACGACGTGGTAAAACTGTTGATGATCCGCTGAATTGCTGCCACGTTGGCTGAGCAATGGAATTCGAGATTCTCCTCAATCCTTCTCCTTCCTTCACAGTGCATCATACACAGTAGGATGTTTGGTTCATTTCCGTGCACGTATGCCTGTAACGAGTCGTACTGCTTTGTTCTCTGACCGGCTGTTGATACAGTTCCGATGCCCTGTTATATCCGTGCCCTTCCCTGTGCTGGGGAATAATGCATAAGTGAGGAAGGAAGCAACTAGTTGGTTCCAACATCATATCCTGGATCATCGACCGTCAAAAAAAAGTATCCTGGATCATCGGTTTGAGACTCAGTATATTTATCACTTTGATTTTTTTTTCTATAACCTTATCTGCATTGTTGTCCATTTCAATGCTAAGATCGTATGTCCATTCTTGATCATTGTAACCTTGCGCCTTTTGTTAATCCTTTTTTCTATTTCTCACAAAGAATATCTGCAATTAGTATGATGTTCACAACCTGCTTATTGACTCTTGTAGTATGCCTTAAGTGTTTCATCTATCCTCTCGCAGGTTCTACTCTGAGTATACCTTCGTCAACAGTGTGGGTCAGTTCTTCATAGGGGTTATGCATGACAGCCCCTGTAGCTCTTCCAAATGAGCTAGACAGAATCTCCCATTCTGCAAGGGTTCAGCTATCCCGAGACATTAGCTGCAATATTGAAAAGGAGGTGCTTGCTAGTTTGGCTAATGGCCAAGATTCACATGCTTCCAGAACAAATCCTGGTTTTAGAGTCGGAGAGATCAGGCTTCCTAATGGCGATACTTACTCCGGCACGTTATTGGGAAACACGCCGGAGGGTTCAGGCCGGTATATCTGGTCAGATGGTTGCATCTATGAGGGAGAGTGGAGGAGAGGGATGAGACACGGGCAGGGGAAGACGGTATGGCCGTCAGGAGCCACCTACGAGGGTGAGTATTCTGGTGGCTACATATATGGTGAAGGCACCTATATTGGAACCGATAACATCATTTACAAGGGACGGTGGAAGTTGAATCGGAAGCATGGGCTTGGATGTCAGACATATCCTAATGGAGACATCTTTGAAGGTTCATGGATTCAAGGAGAAATAGAAGGACATGGGAAGTATACATGGGCGAATGGGAACACCTATGTTGGCAACATGAAAAATGGCAAGATGTCTGGGAAAGGAACTCTTACGTGGAAAAACGGGGACTCGTATGAAGGCAATTGGTTAGATGGCATGATGCATGGTTATGGAATATATACTTGGAATGAATGCGGGTATTATATTGGAACATGGACCAGAGGCCTGAAGGATGGGAAAGGCACGTTCTATCCAAAAGGTTGCAGAGTTCCTGTTAATGACGAGCTGTATATCAATAGTCTCAGGAGCCGAGGTGTGCTGCCTGATATTAGAAGGCAGAATCATGGTTCACGCATACTTCATTCTTCCTCCGTTGATATGGGGAACATGAAGGTTGGCATGACTCGGCAATCTTCAGGTGCTTCGTCGAAAAGAAACTCAAGTGACCAACCTCCTTCCAAGAATGTGTCTTTGGAAAGACGGTGGAGTCTCGAGGTAGCTATTGAAAAGTTCATTGGTCACGAATCAAGTGAAAGCTCTGGTCTAGAAAGCTGTGAAAACTTGGATGATTCTCGTTTGCCTATACTGGAAAGGGAATACATGCAAGGTATTCTAATCAGCGAGGTGGTACTTGACAGGAGTTTTTCAGACTCATCAAAGAAATCAAAACGACGCCAGAAGAAAATAGTGAGGGACACAAAAAAGCCTGGAGAGACAATAATAAAGGGGCACAGAAGCTATGATCTAATGCTCAGTCTGCAGCTGGGAATCAGGTAATGCCTCCTGACATAACTGATCCATCTTCTCCCTTCTATCGAATGTTCTTTTTCTTCTTCTGTAAATTAGTTCTCTTGACACCATATAATGAAAATCATGATATCACGATAGCAAATCCCTCCGATCAACTTGTCATAGTTTATGTTGTATTTCAAAATAATAATTCCCATGGTGTCATTTTGATCCAGACAAGCGATGACATTGTGAGTTTTAATTGATGTCTGGTATTTGTTACTGGTTCCTAGCTTGTGTGGTCCTTAATAATTCCTATTAGGAACTGCTGCGGGGAAAAAAAATAATTGATAGCAAAGTGTGACATTTGAAGTTCTCATATTAAGAATATTCTGAAATGCCAGCCTGTTATGTTCTTAGGTACACCGTTGGAAAGATTACTCCCATTCAAAGACGTGAAGTTCGCGCTTCAGATTTTGGACCAAGAGCAAGTTTCTGGATGAACTTTCCTAAAGAAGGATCTCGACTTACTCCTTCACATCCCGCGGAAGATTTTAAATGGAAGGATTACTGTCCTATGGTTTTCAGGTTTGTATTGAAGTTTGTGTCAATATGTGCATCTGAAAAACGGAATTCTCCTTATTGTTTGCAGATAATCTCGGTCTTTAGAATATGCACAGTTATCAACATGAGTTTTCATATTAGGGCCTTTTGTGACACATTTTTGCTTTCTTCACCTGGCCTTTCTGTTTAAACCTCTTACTTGAAAATAAAATATTGTTTCACTTTGTAGGAATTTGAGAGAAATGTTCAAGATTGATGCTGCAGATTATATGATCTCCATATGCGGAAATTCTGCTCTTAGGGAGCTATCTTCTCCTGGAAAGAGCGGGAGTGTGTTTTTCCTATCACAGGATGATCGATTTATGATTAAAACTCTCCGGAAATCTGAAGTGCAGGTTTTTATGATTAAAACTACATATATTTTATTTAGTTATGCTGAAAAATTTGAGTCATGATGTTTGAATAATTTGTATTCTTGGATGTATGGAGTACTTTGGAGTGTAAATGTTGAACTCTTCATGATTCTATCTATATGGCCCTGTAGGTACTTTTACGAATGCTTCCAAACTATCATCATCATGTCCGCACCTATGAGAACACCCTTATAACTAAGTTTTTTGGCCTCCACAGGGTGAAACCTTCTAGCGGTCAAAAGGTAATAAATGATTCCCATACGAATTAATCTTGAGGTTCCATTAGTTCACTTCCTTTATTGCGGACCTTCACTAATATTTGTGGATTGCAGTTCCGATTTGTGGTAATGGGAAACATGTTTTGCACTGAACTGAGAATTCACCGGAGATTTGATTTGAAAGGCTCATCCTTAGGCCGATCTACTGACAAAATCGAAATTGATGAGAATACAACTCTGAAGGATTTGGATCTCAACTATTCCTTTTATCTTGAACCTTCCTGGCGTGAGGCTTTACTTAAGTGAGCATATTTTCTACTAAGATATGTTTTGTTATATAGTCGTGTTATACCTAAAATTCAGCATATATCTCTACTGAATTGCCATTATGGTTCACTGCAGGCAGATTGAAACGGACAGTGAATTTTTAAGGACACAGCGTATAATGGATTACAGCTTGTTGCTCGGCGTCCACTATAGAGCTCCCCAGCACCTACGGACACGTGCATCCTACCGCCGGAGCATGGCAGCAGATAGATTGACAGTTCTTTCAGAAGAAGGTATAAGCACGCCTTTTCTTCTTAGTAAATGGTCTTCACTTACAGCTATGTAATTGATCTGGTATCCTGTACCAGTTCCTCTGTTGAGCTATGTCAAGTATATCTTCTCTCTCTATCCAGCACTTCAGCTGGATTCAGTAATTGCCAAAGTTAACTGAAAATCCTGTGCTCTGTCTATTTTCTTTATTGTCAAAACATGTTGAGTTAGGTAGCCAGAGTTTGTCTTCAAGATATGTGATACTTGATGAGACACAGAAATGTTCTGATAGTTATGGCTGCTGGCTGGTCTGTGATGCCCTTTTCTTATTGGCCATAATATGTTTTAGCCTTTGTGATTCTATGTTCAGTTATCGTTGAGATCAGCAGGGCTAAATATTACCATGGTTTTGCACAGATGCTCAGGAGGATGATGCTTTTAACTACCCAGAAGGATTAGTCTTGGTTGAGAGCAGCGGTGAAAACAGTGTGGTTGTGGGTCCACATATAAGAGGCAGCCGCTTGCGATCTTCAGCTGCTGGATTTGGGGAAGTAGATCTCCTACTTCCTGGTACAGCCAGGTGAGGGATCCTTTTCTCTAACCACCCATAGTAAGTGTTATTGGACATCATGAATTACAGCTGTTGATTGTTACCGCCTTATGTATGCCAGACTTCAGATCCAGCTAGGTGTTAACATGCCCGCAAGGGCAGAGCAAATACCCAAAGAAGATCAAAGCAAACCATTTCGTGAGGTGTATGATGTTGTCCTCTACCTGGGCATCATTGACATTCTGCAAGAATACAACATGACCAAGAAAATTGAGCATGCTGTCAAGTCCATGCAGTATGATTCAGTCTCCATCTCAGCCGTAGACCCCCAATTCTACTCGGAGCGTTTTCTCAAGTTCATACAGACTGTGTTCCCTGAAAATTCGTAACACAGCAGTCTTCAACGTCAGCTGTTCTTTTTACTAATTGGAAAGCAGGCCTGATCCGTCAGATATGGTCCTGTTGAAGCCGGTAACTTTGGAAGCTTCGCAACTGTATTTCATTCATTCGGTATGCATGCACCGTCAGATCGGAGTCATGCCTGTTCATTTTTGGACGAACTGGCAGAGCGAAGGCGGCCCATGGCCATGCTTGGGGGTCCATTGTCCGGACAAAGGTTGGTACTGCAACAGGAAACAAGCTTATTTCCCAGAATAGAAACTGAATATGGCATCACTCAAGGGAACTACGTTAAAGTCCTCTGGGGAGTTTTGGGATCGCATGTTTCTGCGGCAGATATGCAGCTGTCACCTTGTCGGTGGTGTTTCATATGTGGAAATTCTGTGTATACACGTGAGACGACGTCCCCAGTGTTTTAGCCGTAGAAATTAGGAGCTAAAGCACTACAATATTATTTGTCAAAGAAAGTATTCTTTGCGTTATGTTGTACAATGCGACTATACGTAAGGCATGCCTCGCTAGTTCTATTCTGTTGGGTTCCAACGTGCGACTTCGAAGGGAGAATTACATCAGATAAGGATCCTTCGTTGTCCTGCTACATCACATCCGTATTTGCTCGCAACCATAGCAAACATTAAAAGATGCAGCTCTCAGCCTTTCGAACAAGAGTGCTCGCAACCATAGCAAACATTAAAAGATGTAGCTCTCAGCCTTTCGAACAAGAGTGCTCGCAACCATAGCAAACATTAAAAGTTGCAGCTCTCAGCCTTTTGAACAAGAGAAGCCCCCCTAAAACAGACTATAACAACCAGAACGAGGTCGATTCCTGATGAAACTCGATGCAATAAGAAAAGAGACATCTTACAATAATAAGGCAATGCCATTAACATCCAACGGTGTAAAAAAAAAAAAGTACAGTCCACGTCCAGCACAAGGTGATCGCAGCACCAAATGCCATCCAAGAGTTTATTGCTATATATGTTTAAACAAGTCAGAACGGTATGCAAGCTAAATATGTAAAACCAAACTGATGAATTGTTGCTCCCACATCATTTGACGGGACTGATGTATCATTTCCTCAAAAACAAATAACAGCCTCGGTAGGAGGAGGCACCATTAACTTACCTGCTGTAGATACACGACCCTACTTTGTAGCTCAACATGAGAATCATGGCCGATACAAAGAAAAGATAAAAGCCACTGCGCATAAACATTGGGATGGCGCCCACCCGTGTACCAGGCTCGAAATCGATGGATTTTGTCGCCACATCGCTCTCCACGGTGAGAGACAAAAGTAAACTGAAGTCTCCATTCTTCTGCAAGGGCCAGCCCTCGGAGCCAGTAAAATTGAGGCCACCAACTTGAATGATGCCAGCAGTGACACGAATCGAGCTCGGATTGACACCGGTGAGCGCCAACTTCCCTGTGTCTGGAGGGCGTTCTTCAGCCAATGCGGGTGAAGCTGGGATTGACCCCAACATGTTGACAAGGCGCTTTCCAAACGTCTTATCAGCAGTGCCATGTACTGGAACAGAAAAGGTTCCATTAAGTTATGTGGCTTTGCTTATGATTAACTTGTAAATGAACTAATTGACTAAGTGGACTTGTGCAGTATGACACCACCTATAAATCAAACAAAATATGACAAATGTACCTGGTACTGCAGTATCTGGATACAGATCCCCATGGGAACCTGACGAAGATGCACCATACTGGCCATCTGCAACCAAAGTCTTGGAAAACCCACCAAATGTAGACTTGTCTTTGTTATCACCCTGAAGAAAAGAAACACCATAGTGAATAAACAGAAACAGATATGCAAGAATTAGGGAAGGAAATGCAGTGTGATGTTCCAAGGGCACACCTTTTGGGCAAAGTTTGACATTTCCGTAAGCTGATAGTCAGAACCCTCAACAGAACCCAACATGTCGTACTTGAAATCACCCTCCGTGGCATCAACAAAGTAATCCATCAAGTCGACTCCATCATAGAGTGTTTCATTTTCAAGTGGCTCTTTGAGGAAATCGCTCAAATATAGGTCGTCGCTTCCATCTACCCAATTGGGCGGAGCATCGTAAAACATCATACCATCATCCACTTGGCGAGGTGCTGCAAAGCCATCGGTTTGCAAATTCAAGTTCTGGTAATCAGATTGGCAAATTTGCTGCTGCTCTGAATATGCATCCTCATTGGTACCATTCCCTGTGTTAAAGAACTCGTCACCACTAAGAGTTCCATTGACAGGGTTCTGGTTACTATACGCTCTCAGAGGCCAATTGGTGCATTCACCAGCTGGGTCACTCCAGTTCATAATGCCATCCTGACCTGCGTAGCCTTCATCTTTCATGGAACTTATAGAAAAATCTGCAACACTAAAGTTATCTTCAGTGGCAATCTGCCCTTCAGGTCTGTCTATATTCTCCGCACTGACAGTTGAAAAAATCTCTTCCAGAGAAATAGCACCATCAGCATAGCTTCCGTCACTGGTCTCGTTCGAACCTTGAGCTTGGAGAGCAGACATCTCAGGTGGATTGAGCATTTCATGGGCCTATACAGCAAACAATAACAGAAATCAATATCAACATGTTCAAGTGGAGTTACAAGGCAGTATTCACTGATGCGCCACATTAGCAAACATTTTGTGAAGGCAAACAAGATACTACTCACTTGAGCAAGCTCACTGGCCTTGCAATATCCATTCTCATCCTCCTCATTTGACTCCTCCTCTGCAGTATCTGAGATGGCAGCCAAGTTTGCAGATGCTCCAAGGGCCTGTCCATTCTCAACGGCATCATCTTCTTCTTCTTCCCATTCCTCTTCCATGAATGGTGCACCATACTGCGCTCCATTCTGTGGCCCGGACCCAAGTTTCTGGAAGATTCTACAGACTACATGCAGATCCTACAGACTCAAAGCAGAGAATTATCATCAGAGAGGTTTGCCATAAAGAAACAATGGGCCAAATCATAAAAGAATATGCAACAAAGCCGCATACACATATATCACAAGTTATTCTTTTTCTCTTTCCCTTATTCAGATCAAGCATCCAATTATCTAGAATTTGAACCCTGGTACAGAAATTTGCAGCAGCAAGAACTAATATTGTTGTTTGATAGTAGAACTTAAGACAAGATAACATGACCATCTAGTTTCCAGCTAAAAGGGCCACATCATAGTATCATGCTAATTGTGATTGCAGGTTCCAGATAACAGAAATTTTTACAAAAAAAATAGAAGCAATACATATATATGCTGCTACCATAGGCACCCTTTTCATCCACAGAATGCCCTTACCTAAATCAGAGCAGCAAGCTCTCCTTCATGGACTGACTATATGCAGATTGACAAAACAGTAGGAGATCCTGTACGAATTAGATTAATTACGCATGTGCGTGGGTCGGGCAGTCCGTCCAGCAAGGGAGGCGCATCGACCGTGGATCGGGCACACAAGAGAGAGAAGCAGAAATCAAACAAAATACTAACAGATCCATGTCCGTTTGGGGGAAGAGATGAGATCGAAACAGAGCGCGACCTGGGGACCGTCGGCGTCGAGGAGCCTGTACTCGTGCATGACCCAGTTGGTCCTGGCTCCCTTGGGCGCCCTCCCGTCGTGGTAGACGAGTGTCTTCTTCATGCCAACAGCCTTGCCGCGGTGGCGGACCTCGCGGTCCTTGCCCGTGGTCTTCCAGTATCCCCGCGGCGTGGCGCGGTTGGTCCTGTTGCCGGGCCCGCCGCGGCCCCCGGCCCCGGCGCCGGTGATCTTGCGGTCGAGGTGGGCGAAGAAGTACCACTGGGCGTCGCGGCTGCGGATGCGGGCGAGGGGGGGCAGCTCCCACGGCTCGAGGCGGTAGAGGTCGACCTCGGCGATGGCGTCGACGCGGAGGCGGCGGCCGAGGATGCGGCGTCGGAGGTAGTAGGAGACGAGCTCCTCGTCGGTGGGGTGGAAGCGGAAGCCCGGGGCGAGCGGGACCTCCGCCGACGCGGCCGCCGGCGAGGAGTCGAGGGGCACTAGGCTGCCCATCTATGTTGCTGGGTTGGTTTGGTGTTGATCTGGTACGTTTGGGGGCTGGGGGCGCTAAGATCTCGAGAAATTTCGCATAATTTTCGAAGAATTTTGGGTGGTAGATTCGATCCGAGTGCTAGGGTTTCAGGCTTGAAGCAGAGGTTGAAGAGAGATGGATGACACGGCGAACACGATGAGAAAAGGAAAAGTCGCGGGTTTGCCTCGCCTGGGAGAGGTAGGCTCTCTTTTTTTTGCCTCTTGGCGGAGGCGTGAAGGAGCCGATCACCACCCAACCAACCCCCAACTAGGCGGTTCCTGGACTCCTGGGGCCTGGGCTGGGCTCAAATATCCCAGTCTTCTAGAAGCCTCCGGGCCTGACTGATACCACCACGCGTATACGACTTGGATTTGCTCGTACGACCATCTTGTTTTCGTGCGATATTAGTAGTATATGCTTGTCTGTTACTCAGGGCCGGGTCTGAAGGTGGATCTGTGGGACTGGACAGATGTGTTTCAGCCAAAATGTTTGTTATACTCGACTAGTACGTGGATAGCTTTTCGGCGCATCGTTCTGTTTTGGGATTGAATTGCGTGCGCATCTCTTTCGTTCATTCATCATATTCATGGACCTTCTCAAGGAGGATATCCAGATGTTGGCATGTTGCCATCAGCGTAGCATCACTATGCACACAACTGTATCGTATCGTACCAACATTACGAAATTTAGCACTGGTAGTAGCAGCGCCAAAAGAGCACCGGACCGAGCCAGGCACGTGAGTTGGCATCTCTTTTTGGCTTTCTCAAATTCGGAAAAAAGCATCTTTCGCATTTCCACGGCTGGTACTAGTGGACTCCACTCTGTCCGATTTTGATCTCACCACAGAATATAGCATGTTCGATGCTAGTAGTACGAGAGAGATGGGAACATATCAGATGAAAACTAACTCTTTCTTGCAAACTATGGAAACTTTAATCTGAGCCACACGATGTTAATCTAAAAGGGAGGTGGAAGGGGTGATTTACAAGCTCAGAGGAGGTGGAAGAAATGATCAACATCGTGTGACTCAGATTGAAGTTTTCATAGTTTGCACGGAGGGTTTGGTTTCCACCTGATACATTCCCGAGATAGATATGCCAATCTAACTGGATACCACCAGGCAGCAAGTACGAAAGCAACAGGCAGCAAGTACGAAAGCAACAGGCAGCATGTTGCATTACGACCAAACGCCAATTGAGAACGCAGCTTCATCACACAACGCAAGCTGTGAGGAGCGACAATAGCAGAGCAACCAGATTTTTCCCTCGGTGTTCTTCTATCCTTGAGGACTGGAATGGAACTTGTCAAACTACTACAAATAGGCAGGCGTGCACAACTCGCACATCCGGTGTCTTTGCTTATGCGACAAGACAGTCGAAACATTAACTTCTATTCCAAATTAATTAACCCAAATGGTGCAGCTAATCAACTACTAACATCACACCATCCATCGGAGGAAATAAAAAAAACAATAATTATGACCTCAAGCTTCGCTAGAAAACACAAGAATTTGCCCATCCTCCTAACTTCACATCAAACATCATCCGTTGCAGGTGGCATTCGGATGCATGAGACGGCCGGGCCTTCTTCGCTTACAAAGGTCTTAATCACCGCTCTGAACTGGCTGACACCCTCTCCATGATCATCGACTCTGCTGCCTGAATAGCTTCCGGTGTTCCGGTGATTGTCACTTTCCTGCGCGAGTCAGTATAGTTAGCAATTACCTAACATACGCCAGCAGATTAACATAACAAGTCCCAGGTGAAAACAAAACGCTACCTGTCAGACGTCCCAGCTATGAAGTCACCCCTATCTGATATCTTGATCCTAGCACCGCTAGCCTGCATTATCAACAAATTGCAAGCCAAACACATTAGTTAAAAACTAACAGCAAATATCAACAATTTTAGTGCCAGTAATTCACTGATACAAAAGGGAGGAAACAGTTGATGGATGGTTGTTAATATGATCTTAGCAATATGGAAAAGGGTTTTGTTTCTAGCGACAAAAGATATCCCACATACTCCTTTCAATTCCTGTCAAGGGCAAACCACTCAAACAAACAGCTTCAAGGGGAAAAGAAATTAACAATATGTTTAATAGAGATACGCTTACCTGACCACCTAAGACACTAGTACAGAAATATCATCCCAAAAAAATTACTACAGAAGTACTTTGCCTTTCAGTAAAACCATCACAGGCACAAGTATGGTATGGTACCTGAATGATCTCTGTTATGTTCCTTCCGGCACGGCCTACAACAGCACCAATGTGTTCATCGGCAACACCAATGGTATGCGACTCTTGGGCATCGTTATTGGCAGGCGACCTCATAGGAGTGCCGGGCTGCAAAATTTAACAGCATATCATTAGAATGCAAACTAAACCACTGCAAAAACTCCATACTATGTATTCAACCATAACATTAAAAAGTTGCCAATGCTTTCCAACAAATGTCACACGTTTCACGACATGTGCAATATCAATCAAGAAAAAAAGGGGTAACCATGGTACTCACTGTAAACAAGAGTATTCAAACATAGTTTTAACAAGTTCAAAAAAAAATATAGCTATATGACGTAAAACTATTAGAAGGCAGGGTAATCAAACCACAGGAATCCCAAAAAAATTTAACTGTTTAACTTTCTAAAGTGATTTGGCATTATGTAATGACAACAAAGATTAATAATGTCACAAAACAAAGCTAGCAGGATATATAACGTCAAAGCTGTGAGACCTTCAATTCGTACAATCGAAGTGCCTTCTTGAAATTTCATTGACTTATTCGAAATAGAAGTCATAGACAGTTGAGTGTATACATCGTGATTACACAGACAAGAGAATAGTATTTCTATTAGATAATATGACAAACCTATGACCACCTACAAACTCCCTCTCCTCTAGTGCATGATTCAGTGCTTTGATATAGAATACAACTAGAGTAACCCAGAGCAATCACTAACCTTGTTGTTTTGGTATCTTCCTCCATAACCATTAGGTCCATAGTTCACAGCAGCATTATACGGCACCTGTGGAATCATATACCCAACAGGAACACCAGGGTAGTTTGGGAAAAGACCTGGTATTTAGAACAAGGAAGTCAGCCCTGGAATATTATGATGCATTAGTTGAATGGAGAAATCAATCAAAAAAAGCCCATGACGGGCAAATTGTATGGCTAACCCCGCGTGTCAGTTAAAGCAAGCATGCTCAGCTACATCATTATTTTATGAAAAAAATACCAGCCAATGTGAAACAAAGTACATGAATTACTCAATGACTGGTACAAGGAAGGCATCACGATGAGACACCTTCAAATAAGCAACCAAGTTACATGTGTCAAGATGTACTAGTAAAAACTGATGGATTTACCTGCATATGGAAATGGGGAACTCAAATTAGGTGGGTAATGAACATCCTCAGATAACTTCCTCAATATCAGATCTATTGCTTGCATCTGATTATCAAAGGTTCCTGTTACAGTAACAAGCCTATCATGCAAACCAACAAAGTTGTTATCCTGTGGTGAAATCTTTATTCCAGCATGCGATTGTTCGATAAACGACCTGAAAAAAAAAAGAAACACACCAACTTTCAACATCCAAAGTAATTATTTCTTTTTAAAAAAATGAAATATGGAAATAATTTGTGGAAGATATCTAGGATTATAAAACATATGCTTCTTGCATGGTAGTATGATTATTCTGATCACATATACTATCCTTAGATTTCACCAAGTTATGTTTCTAACTACAAAACTTTGAATAAGACTGTTGATAGAATAACAAATTACAAGTATATGATGATGCATACTTGATTGTCGCTCCACCTTTACCAATTATTCCACCACAAGAACTGTTAGGAACTACAAGTCTAACTTTCGGTCTAGCTTCAGCTTCATTGAATTCTTCACCCTGCGAAAGTAAATTAAGAATATCAATCAAAGATCATCAGAAAACTACTTGAAAAATAACATCTTTTACCTCAGCCAAAAGTTTCTCAAGAATCAGCTCCATGGCCTTGGTCACTTCATCAAAAATCCCAGAAACCATGATGATTCTGTCATTTGTACCAGGGAAAAACTCATGGCTACGTGATAATTGGATACGAGCCCCAGACTGGGACTGAAACTCATTGATAGTTGATCCACCCTTGCCAATAATACATCCTGCTGCCGTATTCGACACCAGAAACCTCAAATGTGTTGGCTTAACACTGTCATCTGCAGAGAAACATCATTTTGAAATTAGAATTCTAAGCTGTATCTCAGTAACTACTCCCTCTGTTTTTTTATTGCTGACGTTCAGACACAACCTGATAGTTCATTTGTAGCTCATTTGTTTTGTCTGAAACGACATGAATATAAGAACGGAGGGAGTATGTAACTGAGTCCAGTAACCAAAATTCAAGTAGAATGGTAAAACTAAGACACGATGCGTAGCTAAATAGAAAGGGCTATTCAATGATGTAGAGTTTTATATTCCGGTTGTGCCTAATGCCTAAACAACATTTGCTCTGCTCTGGTGATTAAGTAATTTTTCACATAAATCGCAAAAGTGTTATACTAGTAAGTAAGAGACCAAGGCATCCCATCAAATTCGTTATACTTGGCAATATTACGTTGCCATTATAATAAAAAATTATAGCGGCAGAAAATATTATAACAGAAGCAATCCTAAGTAGATACATTATAACAGAATCTACGTGTGCGCAATAGTTCACATAAATGAGAAGAAAAGGATAGGCCAGACAGCTAATTTTCCTTTTAGTTGGTTGATACTCCCTCCGTTCACATTTTAGGAGCGCATTAGCGAAACAGAAAAATTTCTTATTGTTCCGCGTATTTGTACTGGGCTCCTCGGGCTGCACGAATGGTTGGATGGATTAGCCACGGTAATTACTCCTCGCGTGCCTCTTAGCATGCCAAAATCGCGCACAAAGAAAAAGGAGCATGGGCGTATGGGAAAAAGAAAGGCGCAGCCATGCACCCAAGACGCTGATGCATGGGCCCGCTTGATGCTACGTTGCCGCTATAATTTTTTATTATGCGGCCGCGACGTCCGGAACGTTGAATAATGAGGAACGAAGCATCACCCAGCGAATTAATAGGAGGACGGGGTTGTGTTTACGGCAATTACGTTTGGAATTGGTCTCTGTGTCCATCCTAAATACGCTGCTAAATTGTGAACGGAGGGAGTATATAGGCTACTGATATTGATGTGTATAGGACTCATTGAACGAGGAACTGCAGGCTCATAAAACCGTGATTTCAACAGACCAAATTACTGCATCAATTAATTCTTTGATAGAGAGCTAAGTACTTGCACAGAGCCAGGTACCAAGGTTTAAGCATGTTCTCACACACATGTGTACTACTCCTGTCACATATACAGATATACTACCACCTTATACATCCTATATTAATATTCTATAGACTGGCAGCCGCATTATAAGTCACTCAGTGGGTACAAGATGAATTTGGAATTCATCCCCGTCCAATGCCCTCGATTTGATAGCATCATAACAACTCTCTCTTGACTGAAACTTTCCTAGTGCAAGAGCTAGAACAACCGCTACCATCCAAACTGAGAATAATCCATGTCACATCACATGAAGTACATCTTCTGCGACCACATAAGCGACCAAACAGCACGGCATGCCCATAAATCAGCACTGAATCGGACGTCTCATGCAGGGGCAGTGATGTTAATAACTACAGAGGACTGCAAACAAAGTGGAGCTGGTGCAAACCGTAAAACCGATCCCTGGAACTCTAGCATCATTACAACAGCAGCGCGCGGCCCAAATCGTGGTCTAACAATGTTGACGCGACACTATGTAACACACGACGAGTAATCGCGGCACAAAGACGGGAGAAAATCAAGAGCGAAAGGAAATCAACGACGAACAGAAAGAAATCAGCGACGAACAGAAGCTGTATTCCTCAACCATGGTGGTTGGGTTCGAATTGAGTTGTGTTTACAATAGATGGATGCTTTCTTCCACCGCAAGCACAGGCTAAGTAGCCAGCGGCAAAGAATTACAGACACAGTAACTAACTGTTACAGTTCCGACAGTTTTAACTGAAAGAAAATATGACGCGGTAATTAACTACAGCCGTCCGATTATCATAAGCGCATCCAACGGTCATGACAAATTCCCCTTCCTTAAGATGACACTTGACCTCAAGTGGTCTGATGAGTAGGAACTCCTTCAGGAAACCAATTTGCGATTGTCTGCTTGTAGAAGTCAGGGAAAGATGATTTGATGAAGTCAGCATCTTCCCAAGTCGCCTCCTCAGGAGAACAGGTCTCCCATTGCACCAGCCATTGAGTAACCAAGGTGTGATTCCTTGGGAGAGCACGAGTTTGCAGTACTAACATAGGAGCTGATTTGAGACGACCATGTGAGTCCACCAGGGGTAATTCAGAGCTTGGGACAGCATGAGTGCCCACATGCTTCTTGAGCTGACTGACATGAAAGACTGGGTGTATTTTTGTAGAACTTGGCAACTGAAGTTTGTAAGCAACGAGGCCCACTTTCTCTAATATCAAGAAGGGACCGTAGTACTTGGTGGTCAATTTGAGTGCATTTTTGATGCCAAAGGCAGACTGCCTGTATGGCTGCATCTTCAAGTATACAAAGTCTCCCACCTCAAAGGACCTTTCTGATCTTTTAGCATCAGCATACTTTTTCATCCTGGCCTGAGCCTGAGCTAGGTTGGTTTTGAGCTTATTTATCATCTGAGCTTTATCAGCCAAAAATTCCTGGGCTGGAGATTCAGGACCAGGTACAGCTATTTCACTGATGAGAGGTGGTGGATAGCCATAAAGAGCTTGGAAAGGAGTGCATTTCAAAGAGGAGTGATAGTTAGTATTGTACCACCATTCTGCTAAAGGAAGCCACTGAGACCATCTTTTAGGTTCATGAAAAGCCATACATCTCAGGTAAGATTCCATGCACTGATTGACCCTTTCGGTTTGTCCATCAGTTTGTGGATGGTAGGCACTGCTAAACTTCAGTGCTACTTTGAGTGACTTGAACAATGCCTGCCACAGATCCCCAGTAAAAATCCTATCCCTGTCTGAAACAATGGCTGAAGGAAGTCCATGCAAACGAAATATGTTGTCCATAAAGAGGTTTGCTACAGTCAGGGCAGTAAAGGGATGTGATAAGGTGAGGAAATGAGCATACTTTGTGAGTCTGTCTACTACCACCATAATTACATCTTTTCCTTGGGATTTAGGTAGTCCTTCCACAAAATCCATTGAAATGTGGGACCAGGCCATATCAGGAACTGGCAGAGGTTGCAATAGACCAGGATATTGACAATGTTCCCCTTTTGCTCTTTGACAGATTGCACACTCAGCCACAAAGGTTTGAACTGACTTTTTCATGCCTATCCAATGAAATAACTTTTTGACTCTTTGGTATGTAGCTGCAATACCAGAGTGTCCTCCAATAGGGGAAGAGTGCAGGGCAGTAATGAGTTGTTTATGAAGGAGAGGGAGCTCACCCACATGTATTCTGCCATTGTATCTAAGAACACCAGAGTGTAGAGAATAGCCACCATCATTGTTGGGGTGTAATGCCAATTGAGCTATAAGGTCTTGACATTTAGCATCTTCCTCATAAGATTTAAGTACTTCTGTTATCCAGGTAGGTTGCACAGTTGATATAGCCAAGCAAGTATGTTCCCTCCTAGAGAGTGCATCAGCCACTTTGTTTTCCACGCCTTTTTTGTATTCAACAGTATAGTCAAACTGCATTAGCTTAAGCATGAGCTTGTGTTGAATACCTTCAGTCACTTTTTGCTCAGTGATAAACTTCAAACTTTTCTGGTCAGTTTTGATGATGAGCTTGGTACCCAGAAAGTAGTGTCTCCACTTTTTCACAGCCTCTAAAATGGCTAGAGCTTCTTTATCATACACAGATTGTGCCTTTGCTTTTTCACTCAGTGCTTTGCTGAAGTAGCAAATAGGTTGTCCCTTTTGCATCAGTACAGCTCCAATGCCATAACCACAAGCATCAGTCTCTAAAGTGAATGGAAGGGAAAAATCAGGCAAGGTGAGGATTGGTGCTGAGCAAAGCTTCTGTTTAATTTCTTCAAATGCAACAGTTTGAGCAGGACCCCACATAAAAGAATTTTTCTTGAGCATGTCGTGTAATGGTCGACATATGATACCAAACTGATGCACAAATCTTCTGTAATATCCAGCTAAACCAAGGAAGCTTCTTAGCTGAGTGATATTTTTCGGTTGAGGCCACTGCTTGACTGCAGCAATCTTAGCAGGATCTGTAGATAGCCCTTTTTCATTGATGATATGACCCAGATAAGCTATTTCTTGTACAGCAAAAACACACTTAGATTTTTTTGCATAGAGCTTATGTTTGGCCAGGATATATAATATTTGAGCTAAGTGTTGTCTATGCTCTTCCAGAGTCTTGCTGTAGACTAAGATGTCATCAAAGAATACCAAGACAAATTTCCTTAGATATTCAGCAAAGACTGAGTTCATGAGAGATTGAAAAGTAGCAGGTGCGTTGGTCAACCCAAAAGGCATTACCAAGAACTCGAAATGGCCAAAATGTGTACTGAATGCAGTTTTTGGTATGTCCAATTGATGCATGGGAATCTGGTGAAAACCTGACCTCAAGTCCAGTTTAGAGAAGTATTTAGCCCCACAGAGTTCATCAAAGATATCATCTATGACAGGAATGGGAAACTTATTCTTGATTGTGAGGTCATTGAGGAGTCTATAATCCACACAGAATCTCCATGAGCCATCTTTTTTCCTGGCTAGGACAGATGGGGAAGAATAAGGACTTTCACTTGGTTGGATAAGACCATCATTTAACATTTTCTTCACCAACTTTTCTACTTCATCCTTTTGAAATTTTGCCATTCTGTAAGGTCTTATATTAGGAGGAGAACTCCCAGGTTTGAGAGGAATTGAATGGGTACAATTCCTATCTGGAGGTAGAGCAGATGGTTCCTCAAAAACTTCAGCAAACTGATCCAAAATGTCAGCCACAGCAGTATCATTAGAAGTTTCTTTTGGAGAGTCATGAGGAATCAACTTGAGGTGCAAGACATAGCCCATAACTCCTTTGGATAAGAGTTTGTTCAATTTGAGTGCACTGATATTGCAATGTTGGCCAGGTTCAGTAAAGTCAGCAAACTGAACAGTATTTGTACCCTCAGTTGTAATGGTAAGCAACCTAGACTTGAGATCCAAGGTAATGGGACTATGCTGATAAATCCAGTCACACCCTAAAATGATGTCATAACTGTTTAACTCCAGCAACTGAAAGTCAGTCATGAATTGTTGTTTAGCAACAGAGTACTTGCAGTCTTGAACCAATGCACCAGAGTTTAAGATACCGCCACCAGCTACTTTGACTTTTTGCAGTTCAGTGTGTTTAATAGGACAATTTGCTTTTTGGGCAAAGGCAACATTCATGAAACTATGAGTGCTACCACTATCCACAAGGGCTACAGCTCTCTTACCCCCAAGCATAACCTTCAAACAGAATGTAGCAACAGTTCTAGTGCCTTGCACAGCTTGTTTAGAGATCTGCATGAGATGAGGGTCAACTTGGTAAGAGGGAGTACTATGCTCATTGTAGGGGTTGTTCTCCTGCTCATACTGGTGGTCCTCATAGGGAATTTCTTCCTGTTCAGCTTGCATAGCATGAGAAGAGTTCTGATAAAATTTGCACTTGAATTTGTGCTTAGGTGTCCATGGCTCAGTACATTTCCAACAAGCACCAGGATCCTTGGTCTTGACATTGATATTAGGTAACTTGTCAGGTTTTGATGTCATATCAGTTTTAACACTCTGAGAAGGTAGAGATGTTGACCTTGTCACAGTGGTACCAGAAGGTGAGTATCTGGAATTGTGGGCAGGCTGGAATGAGCTTGATCTTTTGGAAGTAACATAGAGTTCCAATTCCCTGGCAATACTGTAAGCTTCACCCAATGTTGTTGGTTTATGAGGCTTGAGCAAGTGTTTAATAGGGTCTTTTAACCCTCTCACAAAACACCTGATGTAGTAATCCTCCTGTAACCCTGGGTGTTGGCGCTGCATGGATGCCATAAGTTCTTCAAACTTGTCAATATAAGCTGTTACAGTTGCAATTTGACTCAGTGAATGAAAGATCTCCACAATATCATACATGCTGTGTTCAGCGAATCTGTTGCAGACAAGAGTGACAAACTGAGTCCATTTAACTGTTTGTGCTGACATACGAAGACCAGACCACCAGTGTTCAGCTTGTCCATTGCAATGCAAGGTAGCCATAGATACCCATATTTCAGCAGGAACCAATGCCAACTCAAAGTACTTTTCACATTGCCTTGTCCATCCAGCTGGATTGCTACCACTGAAGGTTGGAAAATCTAGTTTGGGTTTAGAAATGGATAAGCTAAAGGAGTGGTCCTGAGTTCTATGAGGTCCTCTATCGCCTTGATAAGGTTGTGGCTGCCTGTTTTCAGTATGTCTAGCATGAGGTGGTACATAAGCAGGTGCAGTTCTACGGTGCTGCCAGTTTTGATCATGATTCTTTACTGGTGCAGTTGTGTAAACCTGACCATATAGTGGTGCCCTAGGACTGTCACACTTGTGCTCAGAAATTGGTTGGTTAGTTGCTTTTCCTCTGGAATCATTTGCCACAGTAACTAGTTTTGCTATCTCATGGTCATCAACAGTCAAGGATGCAGAAGAAACAGGAGCAGATGCAATTGTTACCATGCCTTGAGTAGTTGCAGTAGGAAGTTGCCCCTGTACAGGTGCAGTCAGATGTGCAGGAGAATCACCAGCAATCTCTTCATCAGATGTGCGAGGAAACATGACTTGTAACATGGACTGTATGGAATTCAGTTGACCCTGTATACCAGAGAGGTGAGATTCCACGTTACCCATGCGAGATTTCAGATCCGCTACATCATCTTGCACTAGATCAAGCAAGTCCACGCGAACACCATCTGCAACCACATCCTCCACAGATACCACGTTGGACAGTTGAGCCGGATCGACGCTGGAACCCGTAACAACTGAATCCCCTGTCGAAGCTGCTACGGCGAAGGCAGCCGCCTCAGCACTCGTACCAAACACCGGTGGTCGAGCAGCTGGATGAAGCGTCCTTGTCATCTCTGCTCCTCTTAGTGAATCGGTTTGGACGAATCCTCCCCAACAAGTTCACCAAGGATTCTACCGCCGCCTGGATCGAAAGGCGATTCGAGGAATTTTACACGCGTACTTGTCGCGCAACCCAAAATCGGATTCGATCCCCTCCTTCTCCACCGCGAACTCGATCCGATCTCGAAGCACCCGGGATTTTACACGCGAACCAGCCGCGCAACCATAGCTGAGTACGAATCGAGCGCTAGATTTGCCGAGGAACGATGAATCTGATACCAATTTGTAACACACGACGAGTAATCGCGGCACAAAGACGGGAGAAAATCAAGAGCGAAAGGAAATCAACGACGAACAGAAAGAAATCAGCGACGAACAGAAGCTGTATTCCTCAACCATGGTGGTTGGGTTCGAATTGAGTTGTGTTTACAATAGATGGATGCTTTCTTCCACCGCAAGCACAGGCTAAGTAGCCAGCGGCAAAGAATTACAGACACAGTAACTAACTGTTACAGTTCCGACAGTTTTAACTGAAAGAAAATATGACGCGGTAATTAACTACAGCCGTCCGATTATCATAAGCGCATCCAACGGTCATGACACACTATCACCTCGGCAACCAATGGCTCGCAGATCTCGGTAACAGAGCAGGAAGCAGAGGCCCGGATCTCGCGGATCCAGACACAGCAAATTCGAGCATAGACACGGACGTACCACGTCACAGATGCGGAAGGGCTAAACGGTGCGCGCGCCTGAGAGAGAGAGAGAGAGAGAGAGAGATAGAGAGAGAGAGGGAGAGAGATGAGTGGTTACCTCCTTCCTCAGAAGGTGGTTGTTGTTGTTGTTGTTGCGGGGGAGGGGAGCGAGGGGCGCGCTTGGGGGCGGACTCCGGCGAGGAGGCGTAGGGAGAGCCCGGGGCTTCCATCCTTCCTTCCTGCGGCGGGGCGGCGGCGGCGGGGGGCGGAGGAGGAGGCGGTGGCGCGAGGTGGGGTGGGGGTGGAGGTGGAGGCGGAGGAGGCAGAGAGAGACACAAGCAAACTAGATCGCTCTGGGCCTACGCCATCGATTCCGAGGGCGAAACGGCGCGACGCTGGGCTTTTATCCACCCGCCCGCCAGGACTCTTGTTTTGGGCTTTGCCTCCCCCCTCATTGGTCGTCAGGACGCAACAACTTATTACCAAAAGATAACCTGCATTTAAATGATGCACCAGATACTTAAATTACATCGTCCTGAAATCCACGCACAATCTTTCAGGGAACGCCAGAAATCTTTTGCTCTTGCACGATCGCAACTATAGCTAGGTTCGTTGTCCCCAAAAAAAAAAAAAACTATAGCTAGGTTCGTCTCAAAAAACAAAAAAAAACTATAGCTAGGTTCCCACTGTACTGAATAACATCATGGTTAAACTTTAACGAAACCAAACGTCTCTGTCTCTTTTGTTTCAGCATCAAGCGTATCTAATTACTCAGGAGGTGTTGTGGACGCGTTCATTGGACGCACGTACCAGCGTAGACGTCGCCGCGATCAGCAGGAGCAGCCGCCAGCAACTGAAAGTGGCTAGGCGCAGCGACAAGTTCGTTCAGCAAATAAACAGGGGAGCTAGTTAGTTTGTTTCGTCAGATAGACTTGGTTGAGGATTTGTAGCTTAGTTGTTGGGAGTGTGAGTTGTGCGCCTGGAGTATAAAGGCTGCACGGGTCTTAGGGTTGTAATCATCGAAGAAGTAAAGTCTCCCTGTTGGGCGAGACTGTTCTTCGGTCACCGTGGCTGATAATCTCCATCGCCTCGGTGACGAGAACAGCTCTCGCTACCCGCTTCGTTCCAATCCACTCTCCCCTTCTCAATTGCTCTCACCCCTGCGCACACCCACCCGCTCGCGCCATAACAGGAGGCCAACACAATATCATCTCGAACGGTAAATACTCTTCACTCTTCGACGCATTTAATAATCCAGAACAATGGACCTGACATAAAAATAAACAATGTGGCCACCCTGGAAGATTAAATTAACCGCTTCTACAATGTACTACTTAACAAAAACGGCGTAAGTGATAATTCACCAACGGCGAGATAACATGGTTTATGCCCTCTCTATGCTGACAACTGGGTAATGTATCTGACAAAATTACACGTTCATTCTCAGAGAAAGATGTAACGTAAACCTAGGCACCTGACACATCAAACTACGAGTCTTGTGACATTTTCTCCATCATCTCGTGCTGCTAGGGCTGGACGACTTTTGCTGTTTGGCCTTCTCCACCAGTGGTTTTAGCTGCTTCTTCTCTGCAAGCATCTTCAGGAAGTTGAACAGGAATGGGATGTAGTTGTGCTTCCTGCGAATGTTCTCCGTCTTCCACTTCTTGAACTTCTCCTCTTCCATGATAATCTTCTCGGTCAAGGTTTCGATTGCTGATACCACCTCTGTGAGTGAGTTGTTTAAGGATTCTGTGTCAGGGGTCTCTTTCATCTCCTGCAAAATCTGCTCCCTTCTCTTCTCCAGTTCCTCCAGCTCAGCCGTATACACCTCTTTCCTGTTTTTGATGATGGCCAGGAGATTGAACCTGATCTCACTCTGCGAGTAGCGATCAATTCTTTCTTGTATAACTGGCTGCACCATCCGAAGCCAATCAAGGTCATCAGGGCCACCACACTCTCCAAGGTTTACAGGTCCCTCCTTCAGCCCATCCAACTCATAGAGGACACCTTCAAAAGGCAAGTAGCTTATGAAATGGTAGACATCATCATCCTTGCCCGCAGCTCTTTGCTCATCAGAAATAAATGGCTCTGGTCTAGCAAAACTGTTGTGAGCCATCCTAATAGATTCACTGTTGCTAATGGCTAAGCCCTTCATATCAGGTGGAAACGCTCCCGTGAATTCCTTTAACTGCGACAGTTCCGGACCTATTTCAATTTCTGGGCGGTTCATTAGAATTGAGAGAATAGCTTGAGTGGCACATGCATTGGTGATGACCTGAAAATGATCAAATATGTTAGCTGTTAAAAACAAAAATACCAAACAGAGGTAGTAAAGGACCAAAATGGAACTTACTTGACGAGCAAAGAAAAGGTTCGGATTCGGATCTCTGACAACAGGCCTTTCATCCTTTTCCCCAGGCATCCACTTGAAGAGAAAAATTAACCCATATACTGGCCTATGGAAAGTAGAGAGAACATACATGTTAATGACGTCAAGAGGGCAGATTCTGATGATATAGTAACAAAAAGAAGAAGAATCTCACCGCAGTTCGCTAAGAGAGTCCACATCAAGAGAGTAAATCTCTTCCACCTGTTTCGAAACAGGATAACAAGTGCACAAGGGTCATTAAGAGTTCCATCACAGACATAAATATAAAAATCTGGATATTTACAGATGAAGTAGAAGAAAAGACTGTTAATTACAAAATTCCTAGAAGTAGTAGCCGGAGTACAGACAATATCAAACTAAAAAATAGACCACGACTTCAGATAGGCATTCGTTTGTTGCTGAGATGCCGCCATATGATCACAGTACAGCATGCAAGTATTCCCTCCGTTCTTAAATTGCCGTCGTCAGGACAACAATTCATATTTGAGGGAGAATGTACAAAAGCATCGGGGTATTCATGGATGAAACACAAGAAAATATTGTTGTTACAAAATTCTAGAAGAATTAATATCATGGTAGCTGGAGTAGAGACATTATCAGACTAAGGAGTAAACCATGACTCAAATAAGCATTTGTGGTTGCTGAGATGCCGCCATGTGATGACAGAACAGTACGCAAGGATGTAAGAAAGGGTAGCACGAAGTTTCAGTCAAGGCCTCTCCCTTTCTAAAATTGAGTTCAGCATTTGCACAGATACAAGCGTTCTTCTTTGAATTCAAGTGTATATATTCACAATTTCTGTTGGCATAACCATAAACCATTCACGCCAAACATTACTCTACATATAACAGACATGTGAATGGTGGTTCCTCAATGTCAGTTCAACGTGTCACTGTCAGTTTCACAGCACGACGAACAAAAATTCTTCAGAAGACAAGTATAAATTATGCAACGCGAAGAACCATCTCATATCAGTGTACAAAAATAATTCAAAGCATGAGAATTATCAGCTACCATCAACAGAGGTACCAGTTCCAAGTTACTTAGGCAAGGAAAGCAAAGAGCCCTGGAAGCTAACCTGCACGCCTTTAACTTGCATTTGCTGAATCAACTCGGTGAAAACACCTGCTCAAATAAAATATATGCAATGGTTTGAATCAGTGATGAGAACAATGAATAAGGTAGTACAAATAAAGTAAGTTTGTAGTTGCTGAGGTAATACATCCAACAATTTGTCATTTCAGGAAAGGAGACAATCGTATAACAAAGTACATCGCTGCCCGTGATTGATGGAAAAAATATGTCAACAGTGTAATGACAGGTAAAGATCAGTGGCTTGTTGATGCTAATAGGATGCCTGATGAATCGAGCAGAGGTCGAAATCATGGTAGAAAGGCGAATCCACAATGAGAGAAAAAAGAATCACATAAAATGCATGACATGCGGGATTCGATCGACAGAGAAACAAAAAAAACAAAGGATCCTACTTGTTATCTTCCATGTCGCAGACCAATCATGCTTCACAAGCAATAATACAGATACAGGAACTAGCAAAGTAAAATAGAGCGGAACTCACCAGGATCAGACTCAATCGTGCACCACGACATCCTTGTGAAACCACTGAAGTCTCTGGATAGCAGCAAGCAAGGACCTAGCACAGACAGAAATAGCACAGCAAACACGTCATAAATACCCGAGCGGCAGCCGACAGGTTAACATGGGACAATGATGGCTCAACTGAGCCCCAAGTTCATCGGAAGCGTATACTGCAACAGCGAGCGACAAGGCTAGATTCGATAGCGAACAAGCACCTAGGCGAGCAGCTTATGTCAGTAGCAGGGGTGTACCCAGCATCGGACTGTACATCCGAAAACTTTTCCCTAAGAATCGAAGCTTGCAGGTCAAATAAACATAATTACGATTCCTCTAAAAAATAAACACGAGTATATTACTTGTGATTGAGTCAGATCCGAGTACAAAAAGCTTATATTAGGGTTTTGGGGGTGCGCCGTTTAGCAAAGCAGCGAGGGAAGAGAAGCAGCGGGCGTACCTGGTGGGTGCTCGTCGGAGGCGAAGGGCGTCGCCTGCTGCTCGCCGTCGCCGAGTTATCGCCGCCGCACGAGAGAGAGACACGAGGGAGAAGGGAACCTCGGCAGCCACGGCGATGAAGTCGCTATCTACCGTCGAATAATTTTTTTCTTTCAACTTTTTTTCGTGAATCATTAAACCTGCCCAACAAATCCTGCGACTCGCCAGGCCCACGGAGACAGTCCACTAAAGCCCATGGGATAGTTTGGGCCAACAACAAACGTGGCAGTGGATACAGCCCATTCCTTGAAACCTTCCCCTCTAAAGAAAATGGAAGCCTTGAAACCTGCTGCCTGAAACTGCATCGATGATTACAGAGCTTGAAATTACATCCCGCCGTTGCACCGTGCTACCAGCCATCAAGAGGTGGCAAATTTAAACTAGCTCGTAAACCGACAGTGTCATACACTTGACTCGATTCCGTGGCTACAATAATATTCAATTTACACGACGAAATGCTGAACATATGATACTCTGATTCTGATACATCATCTTTTGTGATCTGATATCTGCTACTTCAAAATGTAAAATGTACACCTTTTTCCAATACTAAAATGTACAACTCAAAATGCCTCCAATATTCAGGTAGTGAGCACCAAGATACCCGTGCTTCACCACAGATAAGGAGGCATCGGAAGGATACGATCCCACGATGAATCTTGTACAAATGCAAACACCTGTGACGCTGAAATAAATAAAAAAAAGGTGAAAATTTACATTTCTTCTTTTTCTATACATATCCATATTGATTGATGCGCTCCTGGATGGTTCAGTAGCTTCTGATGAGCAGCAGTCCGATTCCGGTGACGACGAGCGTGGCCGGGAAGCCGAACTGGAGGTGGCTAAAGAAGGAGAGGGTGTATCCGTACTGCTGGGAGCGGCGCGCCTGCTCGCAGACGATGAGGTTGGCGGCGGAGCCCAGGAGGGAGAGGTTGCCGGCGACGGTGCTGGTCCAGGCCAGGATGAGCCACGCGTTGGTCTCTGCGGCGGGGGAGATGGCCGCCGCCGAGGCCGCCACGCGCGCGCCGAGAAGGAGAACTGGTTACGTTGGACGGAGGATCATCAAGTTATTATTAATGTAGGAAAGGAGGGAATTATACTAAAAGAAAAATCTTGAAAGTTAAAGAAGAAGGGAGTTAAGGACTGGTTACCGGTGGGAACATTTGACGCGAGATTGGAGAGGAGAAGAATAACCAATGCGAGAATGACAGTTCCGGTAGGCGTATCGATTCGTGCGTAGGGCTCCATGAAATCCCAGAAGGCGCTGGGAATGCCGGTCTTGTTGAAGCCGTCGACGGTGATGAACATTCCGCAGAAGAAGAGCAGCAGCGGATAGGAGACCTGCTCGATTACTCGAATGTTGTTGTTGTTGTTGTTTCAGCAACAGCAGGACAGTGAAGAAAAGCAACAAATACTCACTGAATTACTAGTACAGTATATACCTTCTCGAGGCAGGGTCGCGCGTCCTTGAAGTCGAGGACGATGAGCGCGAGCGCGGCGGTGATGGCGCTCCAGGACATGTTGAGGCCCAGCAGCAGCGCGACGAGCATGCCCAGGGTGATGACGTAGACGCACGTCTTCCACAGCGTGCTCTTCCACGCCTCCATGGGCTCCGCCGCCCGGAACGAGTCGTCCTTGGCAGCCCCGTTCGCGTTTGGCGCTCTGACTCGCCTCTGGTGCAGCTTGGAGGCGGTGTCGTTGTCGTGGCGGTGGTAGCCGTTGCCGTTGCCGTTGCCGTTGGCGTTGGCGGTGTCCGGCTTGACGGGCTCGGGACAGTCGCTGGCCACAGCGTCGGAGACCAGAGCGGAAGATCGGGCGCGGAGGTGCGACATGGTTGCTGGCGAGAAGCGGTGCGACGTGACGTCCTCCTCCTCGACGACCTCGGTGGGCACGGCGGCGACCTCCTCTTGGGCGGTGGGCTTTCCGGCGCCGTCGAGCTGGTTCCAGTAGAGGCAGAGCAGGATGGTGGCGTTGAGGACGGATCCGACGAGCGTGGCCGGGAGGATGCCGAGGACGAACTGGCCGAAGGAGATGCCGCTCTGGACGGCGATGACCAGGTTCTGCGGGTTGCCGATGGGCGTGGCCGCCGAGCCGATGTTGGCGCTGGAGGCGAGCGCCAGGAGGAAGGGCTTGGGGGGCAGGTTGTTCTGCCGCGCGATCTTGAGGATGAACTCGGTGAGCACCACGCAGCAGGTGTCGTTGGTGAAGAGCGCCGAGGCCAGCGCAGAGACGGCGCAGGTGCGCACCAGCAGGTCGCGCCCGCCCTGGCTCCGCCACGACAGCAGCCGGCCCAGGTGGCGGAACATGTCGGCGCGCTCCAGGTACACGCTCACCACCATGGTGCCGAACAGCAGGCCCAGGATGGGCAGGTCCACCGCCGCGTACGCCTCGTCCGCGCTCATCACGCCCAGCAGCACCATCAGCATCGCGCCCAGCAGCGAGCCCGCCGTCCGACCGATCGGCAGGAACGGCACCGCAGGGAACACGGCCAGAACCCAGAAATGGCGAACGCGCCGCAACCGAGAGCAATCTTCACCACAGGATCCATCGCCATTACTGATTGCCCTTTCCTCCCTTGCTCCGGTTGCTGGCAGCTGACTGAACAGCAACTGAATGAATCTGTGCAAGCGCAGCAGGGTAGTGGATGCAGATTACCCTCCTCTGCGACAAGTCCTCACTGAAACTGGACTGATGAATGCTGGGAATTCTCGGTTCTCCACCAACAAGAACTCAATCTGGACAGAACCTACAAACAAGATCTAAGACGAACCGCTCTCTGAACCACTGCAATTGGGCTTACACATGGAGAGAACAGGAGCTGGAGCTTGCAATCCAACTAGTAACTACCATACCTCTATCCCCTCCCGATATGCCCAACAAACTACCCAAAATTCGGACAATCTACGAGGGGAAAGCAAGAAGAGGATGACGAGGCCTGAATTTGGTACACTACTCTGTGTTTCACAGAGGAGGACAGCAGACAGGTAGGATTATGTGTTGCTGAAAGAACCAACACATGGCATCGCTCACACTTGGGAAGCTCCACATGGCCTCCCTCCTCTCCTCCCAGTAGGTTGGTTTGCCTGGTCTGATTTTTTGGCTGGCCTCTCTTCTGTCCTCTCCCTGCCCAATGACGGGGACGGGATGATGCCTACACGAACAGAAATGAAGCTAAAAAATTGGGATTTTTATTCATCAAAGAAAATGGTTGGCGCATGTAGGGTCACCTCGCAGTGGTGTGCTCACCACTTTGCATGCCCGTGAATTGATCACACACATGAGGAGAGGTACTGTTGCAGTGGAGGTCGACAGGTCTTGGACCAGCCAATGTATCCTAGTCACAGCTTGAACATTTTGCGATTTTCCTCAAGCCTGCAACTTATCTGACAGTTTTGACAGAGAATGACGTTCAGGCAGGTTAATTATACTTTGACTAGGTAGGGATAATCCAATTCAACATGATACAAAGATGTCATTTTCATATAGACCCCACATCCAAAGCTCTATGTACCAGTAGTATATTCAGATGCTTCATCACTATGGACTACTGAATGATATTTAGCTCCGATGTGTGACATAGGATTGGAAGTTGTTCAGTTCTGCCCCGGGAGCTTCTCACTCAGTTTCCTTGGAGCTCATCATGTTTACCTGCTAATATCAGCATGCAATGATTGATCAAGTAGGATGGAAAATAACACCGCTGTCTTCTCTCCTAGAGGAAAAAACGCTGTCGTGGGACCCTGTGACAGAGACGGAGGACTGACGCTAGCCCAAAGCTCACCGGAGGTGAGGCGATTCCGGCGGGAGAGGGGAGCTTAAATTATTGATGGGTGCGGTGAGGGAGATGGGGAGGGGGAAGAGTTTGGTGACGGATCAACGTTATCCTTCCACGCCTCAGCTTGTCTCGTGGCCTCCAATTTTTTTTCCCTTAATCACGATTACCTCACTTTGTTTCGTTCTTATGTTCTGGGCTAATCATTTCGTCTTCAATATATGTATTTCTTGGAAGAGGTAGAGAGCTCAGAGAAAGTACTATGAATGAGCTTCCCCTGTTGCATGCGTTTCGGCGCTTTCAGTTCTACGTCGACTGATGCCGACCCCATCAAAAAATATCACAAGACAAATAACCAGCTAGCGACTGAATTATGCCCCATTCAGCGGCGATTGGCCGTCCCGGCACACAACCTGGCAAGTTAGTCTGCCTAAGATTTTCTTTTGGCACCTCTAATACAAAAATTGTATGGTTAGTGTGTGTTCGTCTAAATGCACGTGGATAAGCCCCGTCCTCGTCATATTGTGTTCCGTAATTACACGGTTCACAGAAAGACTCATCTCCTGACGAAGATTCATCTGCTCTGCGTCGCTAGCTTATTGACCCTTGACAGGTCTCAGGGTCACAAAACTCATGATATTTATCGGCATTATTGCCGTGTCAAGCTTGGCCAAATACGTTACTCAACTCCTCGCGATCTCGATGCAATATTTGGTGGGACCTCATCCCCAGTTCCTGACTGCAGAACGTTCGGCTCTACATGGATTTCTATTTTAATTTTATATCCAAACGACACAACTAGTACTGTTGCCTGAACAGGTAGTACGCAAAACAAAGCAGCCCATTCCCCGCGAAGGCCCTGTAAATCGTCCGAAAGCACAAGACACATCATACAGGCAACACGTCCCGTTCAACCGCCATGAGGTTGAAAAACAATGGGCTGCATCAACTACTGTAACACCGAGAAAGCACAAGGGTAATCGGCTACAGCATCAGACAATACTCATGAAAGGAAGAGTTCTACCTTTTTGACAAGTTTATTATATTTACATAAACAGCATCAGTACCAGGACACCAAGTCAGTTAAGAGAATAACAAACACTACAACAGGAAGAGTTATGCCACAGTTCTATAACCCAGAGACTCCAGAGTCTGCATCACCTATAGTATCTTACAATGATATTAGCTGAACATTGAATTACTATCTAATTTGAAATTATCACTACGAACTGCAAATTTAGACTAAGTATGCGTCTACCGCAGTTATATCTGTGAAATCAAGCATTGTAGTATGAGCGAAGTCTACCCAGTAACCAGTTATATCTGTGAAATCAGGCATTGTATTATGAGCAAAAGAAGCCGAAGCTCATTCCTTCATCTTGTATAGAGGTTAGCTGACCCCCGGCTGTGCCACTGGGAAGAAGGACCAGTTCTTTTTTGGCTCTGCTGTGATCCCAGCAACTTTCTCATTCGCCCACCAGTCAGATCCAACACTTGTTTCCACATTAGCAGCGTCAATGTTGTTGAAATCGAATTCTTTGGCCATGCGAAGGGACAGGGAGCGCCTTGCTTTTTCAGGCAAGTCATGGTACGTTTCATCAACATGTAGCCCTGCCCTTGTATCACCAGATTCTCTGGGGTGGTCGCCATTACTGATGGGTGCAAGACGAAAGGATGCTGAGGTAGAATCACCAGAAATAGCAGTTTTCTTCTCTAGGCACCGGGCAACATCTTCTACTGTCAGCTCAAATGAAACCCGATGATCCATAGCATGATCATTGGGCTGAAGGCGCGCAGAGAAGTCTACAACTGGTACAGCAGCTGTAATATGGCCATCCAAAAGGGAACCACCATTACGCATATGGCGAGGGATCAACTTCTGTGTTGCAACACCCTCACCATCCAATATCTTAGGTGGCTCGCGAACTGGGAATGAGGGGAAAGAATAATGTGAGGAAGCCTGCATATCGGGATCAGGGAACGGAGAGGAAGTGCCAGAACAACCCGAGCTTGGAGATATCAAACGTCCTATTGGACTGTCCGGGTAATTTGGATACGACTGAATATCACCTGTTTCATCATCCTTGCTGTTGTTGACCGAAGTCACAAGCTTTGCATAAGGAACCTCCGGAGAGGAAGGGGTTGTCAGATGGACAGACTCCGGTGGAGGAGTGTAAGGAGCAGTTGATGGTTCTGTTGTGACGGCCGAGAAGATTGGAGGTGAAACTAGCTGTGTCTCATGTGCATATGGCCCAATAGCAAAGATGGATGGCGGGCCTGTGGGGGATGGAGAATTTGGAGAGCGCGGCGAAAAAGATGGAGCACCGACCCTTGGTGATTGCACAATTGATGTGGGTTCTGATGGGAGGAAAGAAGCCGGAGAGGATGGAGGTGCAACAAAAGGGAATACAGGAGGCGGAGGGTGGTTTGGAATTTCTGTTGTAGGTGCATCTGTCCTCTGAGGTGCAGGTTCCGGGACAAGTGCAGCATGGCGAATGCGCCGGCTACCATTCTTCTGAGATCCAAAGCAGAAGTACACGCTCAACTTATCAGCCCATTTTCTTCGCTGCAAGCAAATAGAGACAGTTAATACGTAAATAAAACATAAGACTGGTGATAGCGCAATCAGGAATGAGATGACTGTGCTTCACGACATAGAGAATCATAAATAAACATAAGAAAAGCTACAAGAATGAAATGAAAGAGGATCAAATGACCAATCTGTAATCATTAACTGAGAGGTTACTAACAAGAGTTGAAATCATCTCAGACATCAATTCTCAGCAAGTAAATTGAATACCCATGTGCTATTTACTTGCAGCTAACTTAAGAAAAGCGAATAAAATCATCATGGCTAAAAAAAAAATTTATACTAGGGACCTCTATGGTGGATGGACAAATAAACAAGAAGGGAAATACACATGTGTGAAAAATAATACATATGGAGTGGAAAACATGTCGTTTTTAATGAAGTTCTAAGATCATGGTTTCAACATTGAGCATCGATAGTTCTTGTTGAAAAAAGAAGGTCAAGAGAAAATTTGTATGTAACGTTTAATCTACAAAATGCCCTTCTCAAAGCTCAGTTTAAAAGGCCTGTAGGGTAACAATTACGAGTATAAATGGCAGCGCCTTATTTGTTAGAAGCAGACAAGCTGGAAGAGATCAAACAAATAAATATAACTAGGTGAAGGCCTAAGCACATGCCTGTACTGAAAAACAAGAGTAGCTAAGGTGGAGGATTAAAATAGAAAGAAATAGCTGGTGGCATATGGCCAGCAAAGAAAGAATATTTTTCTCCTATCTAGTCCACCAAATAAGTTCAAACTGACTTCAACAAACCCTATTTCTTTATGAGGCAATCCTTTGCTATTTATAATGTTGTATTCCATGCATCGTCTTAATATTGAATTGCGGTCTGTGCACAGATGTAGTACCAATCATACAAATTTTTTTTTTCCCAGCAATAAATAGTGCATGAAAAACAATTGCAGAAATTAAACGTGACTTCGTTTCTGTTGCAAAGTATGAGTGCTTGTCTTTCTCGAATATAAAATCATGTAACAGAAGAACAATATCAAGTCAACCAAACACATAACAAAATCCATAGATGTACAAGTGTATTTTTCTCCGTAAAAACAGATGTAGATATGAACAGATCAACACTCTAGAGCGCGTCTGTGTCACAAAAGATATAACAAAGACACAAATTTCACATAGTAACTGAACACTATGCCTTCCATGGCTCCGCTTGCTAGGAAGTATATTGAGATCAGAACAGATGTTTCGGTGCACAGAACTTAGCAAGCCAGGATATTAATAACATCTATTTCTCATCCTAAGTTCCTAACCCAAATTTCTCTGAGAAACATATTAATGGAAAAAAGCACCGATGATTCGATCCAGCCACATAACATGATCACCAAAACACAACTTCCACAAGGCATGCATAAAGCTAAAACCTATATAACGGAAATATGACCGCACGTAACGCAAAACGACATTCTTCCGTTACTGGATATTTGAAACTGCCACAATGCAATCAACAGACTATCACAAATAAAAGCAAGAAAAGCTAGTGACATGTGTTGCCCGATACGTAGTTTCCTTGCCGCACATGTAAATCCACCACAGATAAGCAGCCAAGCATGCACGTACGATGCGGTTACTACGCTATCACAGCTACGCAATCATTAAGGAAGCTAGTTATCCATGCAGAATAGCGTTACCGATATACCGTTGATAAAAAGGAAATCATGCAGTATGGCGTAGAAGCACGAACCGGCTCTGGAGGAGGCTGTGCACGGCTCTCCGCGGTAACAATTGCAGCAGCAGCCGCGTTCACCGTATCGACACTGTTGTGCACAGGCCTGATCTCGCCTCCACTCTGCATCTAGCAACAGGGAGGAAGCACAACACAATTCTGTCTGGTCCAGAGATGGGATCACGCGTAGGAGATCCAAGCTTTCAGACCCAACGAAGCAGTGGGTGTAATCGATGGAATCCGGATCACGTCCACCCACGGTTCCACCGTGGACGAAGAGATCAAATCAGCCTGCAAGGTACTAAGGAGTTCAATAAACAAGGAACCGTAAGGGTAACAGCTAGGTGCGGACCGAAAGCTTTCGCAAGGAAATCGAAGTTAGCTGGTATGATCCATGCATATGCTTGTAAAATTGGGTCAGATCCGAATACAAGTAGCTTACATTAGGGTTTGCGAGTGCTCCCGTTTCGTAGCGCAGGAAGGAAGGAAGGAGAAGGGGCGGGCATACCTGGTGAGCGTTCGTCGCCGGCGAAGACGAGGCGAAGGGCGTCGCCGCTCGCCCAGTGGTCGCCGCCAGGAAGGAAGGCCGAGAGAGAGAGGAACCTGGTGTGAGAGGAAGAAAGAAAAGAGGAGTGGTGAAGGCAACGCACGTCACACTGTTAAGCCGTCCGTTTTATGCTGCCAAAAAATAATTGGGTAGGAAATTCACCTTTATGAAAAAAAAAATGACAATTCTTTTGGAAATACAGTAACTTTCCTAGTTTTTATTGGTTTGATGCTTTCATTCCTTGGAAAATGATGAAGATATGTTTGATGTATTTACGGAACAGTTAGCTGCGAGTTTCCACTCAATTTTTCTAAATACTACATGATGATTGGTTAATTTCTTGGTTGAGCAGGACGAGTGGGCGTCTCCCAAGGGCAGATTAGTCAAAATGTGGTGGTGGCACTATCCCACGTGTGCGCCCAAAAAAGCGATCGCCGCCGGCCATCTCGCTGTCGAGGAGAGGCACCCGGGCCCACGTAGTGGCACAGACGACGGTGGCCGGCGACAACGCAGCCCCTCGTGCGGGAGGTTGGGCCTGGGCCCCGCTCCCTTGTCCTTCCCGATAAAAAAGCGCCACTTCTTTTTTCTTCATTCGCTTCTTTTGTTTTCTTTTTTTTTTTCTTCTCCCACCCCACCCGGTTTTCTTTCAAATGACGCCGTTTCCGCTGCCGTTGTGCCGTGTCGTAGGCGACTGCGGCTTCCGTTCTTGCTCTCCGTATTTTCGTTCATCGGTTTCCTGTTTTGTCGCGCCAAAGCCGGGTTTTTGGTAACGTTCTAGTCAGTCAACTTTTTGGTAAAGAGATCGAGGTGATTTTAGCTGACCACAAACAATTTCGGGGGTGTTCGTTTCTCTAGGTCTAATTTTAAGCCGTCTAGAATCTTATCATTTAAGGGTATTAAATAAAGTCTAATTAAAAATATTAAATAAAGTTTAATTAAAAAACTAACTACAGAATCTTGTACTAAGTCGCGAGACGAATCTAATGAGGATAATTAAGCCGTGATTAGACGATTTACTGTAGCATCACTGTAGCGAAACATAGATTAATTAGGCTCATTAGATTCGTCTCGCAAATTAGCCTACATCTGTAAAAAGGTTTGGTAATTAAACTTATATAAGACGCCTAAATAGCAAGATTAGTTTTGATGTGACTTTTAGGCCTAAATTGTCGAACATATGTCGTGGCATATCTATGTAGAGTGATGAGTTGACAGGAGTATTTTCAGACACGCAGACGCACACTGATGAGCCAGACGTTCAGTGTGGGAAAGGGAAACCATCTTCACGAGTCAAGGGCTATGGACCTGTTCAAACAACACAAATTGCCAAAGCCATTGTTTTCGCATGGTTGCCAGAGTCAGCGTTATCTCTGCCTCCGATCGCTTCCCGAACGCGCAATTCATTTTGTCCTCCCTTAGGCATCGTTTTCTTTGCTTTAACCTGCAGCATAAAAAAGGATTAGCGATACATGGCATTCGCTCCCATCCGTTTATTTGATAGTTGCTAGCTACTAGTAAGTGATAGCACCGGTGAGCTAGATTCCGAAATTATGCAAGCTGCTAACAAGTAGAGAGGCTATGGGAATGATTTGTAACAAGTGCCTGATTATCAAGGGCAACTTGACTGATGGACTTGTAAACAGCCCGTTCGGCTGCTGGAATTCCAGCCGGCGGGTGCTGTTGCTGCTGCTACAGTAAATGTATTGCTACAGTGCGCGAATCCTCCGCTACAGTGTTCTCTCTCACTATTGAAGCTGCAACTGCATCCTCCAACCGAACACTTCGAAAATTTAATTGCTCTGCTCCGCCTGTTTTGTCAGAGGACAACTGGACGGATGTGTGCAATGATATTCCGTCGCTCCCCTCTCCTTGATTGTTCTTAAATCACCATGCTCGCCCGAGCAATTTAATACGCGATCGAGGTCAACTGTCAAGTGATGTGATCAGTGTGTATGTACTACTGTATACGCCACGCAAGTCTGAAAACAGAAGCGACCAGCAGATGATGCAACTGTAGTGGATCAAGCACTGCCCTCGTTTGTCTTTATGATGAAACAACGCATCACAGCTGCAATGCGGCAGCGATAATTAGTGAGCACTCGCTGTTTAAGAGAAAAAATGCTGTAGTAGTGAGCGCTTTCAGTTGCATCGAAACAATTTCTGCAGCAGTTTGATCTTGTGGTTGGGCTGTCCCTCTCAACAGCATCACCGGTACCTGGAGCTGGGGCATGTGCATGTGCTTAGACTGACTCCAACGCTAGTCACTACCCAAAACCTATATTGGGTGTAAACAGTGTTCAACAAACATCACCCAAAAACTTGTATCTCCAACCCAAGTACCCAATCCCAAACCAAATTTCGTCGTCGCCACCGCCGGTCGCCGCGCTAGGGAAGTGACGGAGAAGGGGCCGGAGCGCAATGGTGCGTAGCCGCCGCCGTGGCCCTCGCCCGCGCCTCCAATCCCCCTCACCGCGCGGCCCGCGTCTCCACGCCCCCTCGGCGCCGCCGCGGAGCCCTTCAGAGTCGCCGCGGCCCCGCAGTCGCGCCCCGTCCCGACGACGAGAGGCAGGGGAGCTCCTCAGCACGAATCGAGCGCGGGGCGCCTCGACGGCGTCGCGATTGAGCAGGGGAGGGAGAAGGGGAGGAGACGAGCCAGGCTGCGGCGCTCGTCGGGGCGCGTCAAGACGGCGGACCGTCGTGGCGGAGGTGGACGATGGGGATGGCGCGGGGGCGGCAGGCCGTCGAGCTCCAGAAGGCGGCGCTCATCCTCGGGGTCGGCCGCGCTTGCCTCCGCCGCGGCCCGCGCGCCGCGCCTGCAGGGCCGCGGGCGACCGGGCTGCCATTGGCGCGGGACGAAGAGCTCGGGCTGCTGCTACGCCCCAGGGAGCTCGGGCGGCTGCTTTGGCCAAGGGAGGACGGGCCGGCGGCAGCGCGAAGGTGAAGGATCGGGACTTGGCCCCGGCGGAGGACAGATGGGGCTCCGGCAGCCAGGTGGCCGGCTCGGCCGGAGACTTGCCTCGCTGCGGCCTCCCTCCGAGCCTTCCGCAGGCGCTCCGCTCCGCCTGGCGCCGCGGCGGCGGCATACCACCTGCCCGCTCTGCCGGCGAGGAAGAGGAGGAGGCACGTGGAGGAGGGGCCGACGAGGAAGAGGAGGAGGCGGGGGGACGGCTACCGCGGGAGGAGAGAGAAGATCGAGAGAGCGGTGGGTAGCGGCGCGGACGACGCATTGGTGGGTCGCGGAGCCGACGAGGAGGAAAATGGGTACCGCATTGGGGTGTTGGGTTGGAGAGGTGTTTTTCACTTTTTAAGACCCATTTCCGGTTTGGGTCACCGTATAGGTGTTGGGTTGGAGTCAGTCTTACCTAGCTTGCTTTGGGTTTTTTGGCAGCTAACAGTAGCGCGAGGCATCAAGCAAGATACCCGCTCGTGATTAAACAAAGTGCTCTCGCTCTGGCTTTCCTCTTTCTCTATCTTGTCTCCACTACACTGTCTTGACGCGGCTAGCAATCGCATCAAAGCGCGTTCGCTTGATTAGGACGACGGGATATATACTTCATCGATCTGTTTGTTAATCATGGAGTATCTCAATTAAGAATTCCGCAGGCCAGCCACCACGACCTTCCAATTATCACTCGTTCTATTCCATTCCATTCCATTTAGCCTCTGATGGGACTGAATAACCTACTCCCTGTCGACCAATTGGCAGGCAACACGCCTTCCAAACCTTGCGACAACATGGACATGTCTTTTGACGGAAAGGAGATCGAGTATAATTCGTTGCGTAAATGCAAACAGCTTTATATGACTGAAACTTCTCGTTCATGGATTTGCCTTATCGCGGTCGTCTGAGTCAAATGCCGCTACAAATTCCTCATCGCGTTTTTTTTTTTTTTTTGGAGAACATCCGCATCGCGTAAATAAAAGAAACAAAAAGAAAAAAGAAAAAAAACGGGGGAGGTGGGCCGTCCAGATCACGGGCCCTACCAGTGGGCCCAGCCGAAAATGTCCGAACAACAGGCCACGTTAACATGCTTGCTAGTCATGCTTACGTTTTCGAGTGCAACAGATAGAGGGCAAAGCAAGTGGCCTTTTGTGCAAGCCGAGGGCCAGCAGATTACATTATACCCCAGAAAAATGGCAGAATTGACTTGGCTAGGCCAGAGAACTGAGAGGAAGATATGTCCCTGCTGTTAGATGCTCCTTGGATTACAACAGATTACTGCAAACTATTACGCCCTCCGGTTTTAAATTGTTAATGTTTGACTATTTTTGAGTTACGTTTTTATTCAAAATATTTTAAAAATTATCATAAATTTTGTTATGATTAGTTTCATCACTAAGGAAAATTAAAATATAATTTATAATTTTATATATTTAAACTAATATTTTGAATAAGACGAACGGTCAAACGGAACTCAAAATAGTCAAACGTCAACAATTTAAAAACCGGAAGGAGTATACTATATTATTATTCCAAAGATTGCGCCATAGTTCCACCAGCTCAGCCATACATCAGCAGAATATGAGAGAAAATAACCCCAGGTTCATCACAACTTTACAAAGTGCCATGAATTATCTAGTGCCCGGAACTGGACTGTAAATTATATCGAGAAAGAGTCAAGGCACCAACCCGATCCATATGGGGATCAGTCAACTACTCAACTCGCAGTTATTACAGCTAAACAGCTCCTGGCAAGCCAAAATAAATGTCGAGAGTTACTGATCTGACTGAAAGACCATAGCCACCACACGCTAGATCAAATGCATAAGGGCCTGATTGGTTGGCCGCATGAGGCTCAACCAGGCTCGCCGCATGCAGCAGCTCCTTGATTGGTTCCCTGGACACAAGCCTGAGCCTGTCCCAGCGCGTGCAAAAGCGGCCAGCGAGCCTGGCTCCGTAGGAACGAGAATGAAATCCGTTTCTGGCGAGCCAGGCTCGCGGCGCGCACCGTGTACGTGATTTAATAACAGTATTAGCAGAGGATTAGTGTAACCCAAACTGTATTAGTATATTAAAATGTGGATTAAGGCTTGGCATGTTACAATAACGGTTGTATTACAGATTTGAACCAAATAAATATTATTTTAATACTTATTTTTTATTTTATAATTGACAAAACAAATTCTCATACAGGTAACCAAACAACATCTTCTCTCAGCCAGGCTAAATAGATGCAATAAACCAAACAAGTGACCTTGTATATACTCAGCCAGGATGAGATGAGCCTGGCTCCCAGATACGGCCCAGGCCAATGCGCGCAAGCAACCAATCAGACCCTAAGCAATCCCAAACAAAGATCAATCAGCTCTGGTAGTGGTAGGTACACAAGTCAACTACAGTGCGGCACAGAAGCTAGATGCGTCTAAATAAAAGGGAAATGAAAAGACAATCGCACTAAACTCATATATTTACATATCCAAAAGGTTTTTTTAGAATTTACATATCCAGCACGCATACTTGAACAGACACCCCAAGCCTTGAAGCATTACTCAAACTTCGACCCAATGTCTTCACATAATAGGATTTACATCTTATGGTAGGATGTCGAAGTGTTCCCAGACTGGTTGCATCACACTCGGTCAGGCATGTCCATGAATGGCAGTACTCTGGTGATTGCCGGCAACAAGAATGTCCTTCATACGGCTTAATGGACCGACAGCATGACTAATTTTCTGTAAATGCAAACAAAAGTTTAATGTCTACTAGCATTGAGTCTCTTTATCGGCGATATTTTTTGCATCAGTCTCTTTATCAGCATTGGTAACAGGCTGGAAT
The DNA here is from genome assembly GCA_012490785.1 of Eragrostis nindensis. Classification (NCBI taxonomy): domain Eukaryota; kingdom Viridiplantae; phylum Streptophyta; class Magnoliopsida; order Poales; family Poaceae; genus Eragrostis; species Eragrostis nindensis. The sequence continues at coordinate 95,389 of JAAXCT010001756.1, forward strand.
TTTACTCCAGGAACAGGAGATCTTCGCCTGAATTTTGAGGCTGGCCTTCTCAAGGTTGCAGGAGGTGACTTCTTCTGTTCTTCCTGAGATTCATTTTTTGAGCCAAACATTGTTGAGCTTTGTCGATTTACAGGATCATTGCCTCTCCTCGTTAGATCAAAATTTTTTGTTCTTTGTCATCACTACCCTTCCTTCTTTGGTCCACAGAGTGTTTCCGAAGCAGGTTAAGAAGGGAATCAACACTGCCCCTCTCACCCTGAACTTTTGCAGGTTCAGGCTTCTTGTCTTCCCTGCTTTTTCCCCTAGCTCGCAGTTGCGCTTGAACCCTTTTAAATAGCTCCACAATCTCCTTCTCTCTTTCCCCTGGAGCTGACGTTGCTTGAGGACGCGAGTTGCTTGCCAAAGATATGGCTGGTCCATTTTTAGAGAACATGGTATCACTGTCAAATTCATCTATGTTCTCAGAATCATCTTTATCTTGGTACGGCTTGCTTTTGCCTCTCGAAGAACCCCCATTTTGTTGCCATGATGCATCTGGATTCCTTGGCCTATGGTTGTTGGGACTAGCATTACATACCAAAGACATCCTCATTGGTCCCAACATTGGTGATTTACTCATGAAACAAGCTCCTCGGGGGAATCTGCAATCTCCATGATACACAGGTAATGTTCCTCTGCCTGAAACCCCTGGGCAGAAAAAGCACTGTATATTGGTTATTGCATCGGAAGAAGTTTGATCAAAACATGTAAAAATTTGAACCAAGAAACATTTGAACCAAGACTGCATGACTAACAGGAATGCTAGCTAGCAATTTAAGATGGAATAGTCAGCAGTGCACGATATGTGGATTCATTCCTTGCTGCCTCCCTTTTGCATTGCCGTCGTGCCTTTTGATACATTGCCTCCGAGTTCTTGATCCTTGGTGTTGATAACCAGAACAATTGGAGACAGGGCTATGTGGAAAAGGGTGGTCTGGATGGAGAGAGGATACACTTGGAGCAAAAATGTCTTGCGCGCAATCCGTCGCAATCCCTCTGGAGATTGGACCAGGGGCATCTGGTGAGATTAACTAATTCCAAGCAGCCACAGTCTTCCTTTTTTTTGTCTTGCCTGCTATGTGTTTGACAAATTGTCTCACCCAGCTATTTTTTATATTAATGTGGTGTCCAACAGGAATAGGACACTTGCCTACGCAGAAATTATTTCATTTATTCCGTTGTCATAACTGAAATAAGTTTTTCTTTGAGTCATAAAATCTCAGTCCCATTTTTAAGGTGAGGATCTGTTTTGGTATAGAGTATAGACTAGAAGCTCTGTCTTTTATGCTGTAAGTATTTCTCTGGTTCTTTTTCTGCGCATCATGAATACGCTGACAAGGAAATAATTTCACATATTTCTTTGAGAAAATTCCTACAAAGTTTCCGAAGCAGACTTAAGTTCAAAATATTTCGTGGGCAAATAAGGAAATAGTTGCACATTTCTTTGAGAATTCCTGCATACAGATTGGTTTCATACTTTCATAGTTGACTAGGTTGCACCGGCAGATCTTATCAGTGTACTACTTTCTATTCTCCAATTTAAAATTGACTAGGTTGCACCTATATTAAACATGTTGATTTTATTTTCGTTGCTTTTGTTACTCAAATAATATTTGTTGTGTTACTAGGGTGAATAGATTAAATGTTTTTTTTTGTATGGGAGGACTCTAATTATTTCACTAGCTAAAAGACTTGCTGGAAGGAGCTCAGTAATGGTTCAGATCAGACAGGTCGGCTCTTTGCCATCTACTAGCTTCTGTCTCATTCCAGTATAAATATTCCCTATCTATTCGTGAATTGCTTTAGCATACACTTGATTAGCAGAGTTTGAATTTGTACTTTTTTAATTTGGTTTGTAGTACGAGTTCCTCCAGATTTGAACTTGATGACGGTTTTGTTCTTTTTAGGCTCCATGATGTCTTGATTCTTTCTGTGATTTTTCTTGGCATCTGTCCATGTACTTGATTTGTAGCTGTTCAGTTGAGATTTCTTTTACAAGGAACTGTTCAGTTGAGATTAAAGTATGCATGCGCAACAATCTCAATTTTTACCCACGCCATGTTCTTATTAGCATAACACATTTTCTTATTATGATTTTTGGTTCCCAAGGCATGAAGTTGTCCGTGATGAGTTTCACATGGCACGCTACTATAATAAGCAAATGCACCACTAATTTTGATTTCACAGAAGCTTTATTGATTGATTTTGATTTCACAGACGCTTTATTGATGGATTTTGAGCATATTTTATTGATGGACGTGAGTCTCGTTAAATATAATGTGATTGTTTGATGTGTAGTATGCAGATTCTCGTCATCCATGTCCGCAGTCCACATATTTTGCGCCACGCTGGAGAATGGCGACCCGCGGCACAATATTTTCTCCGTATTGCTGCACTCATGTGCAAATGAACACAAGAAGAGGTATCGAATGTACACATATTTTGTAATGAACACAATATATTTCTCACCATTGCCTGTTTACCTCTCATATCCTCAAATTATTTAAATGCAGGTGTTCTTGTCACTACTCGATATAGCAAAATTATTTTTGAGCCCGACAGGCCAGAAACTGAGGCAAGGAGAGGTAAATATAGCAACATTGTGTTCTGGTCCATTACATTTTTTGTAACCTACAACTGAATTGGCGTTGATTTTTTTTCTTCATTAAATTGTAGGATTTCAAACGCGTCTAACAAATGCGCCTCATCAAGCACGTCAGCTTGGCCGTGACCGCCTGAAAGATATGAATGTGCTTTGAGGTTGCATTAAAATGAAGACTCTCAATTATTTATGGTCGCTATCGTTACCGACAATGAATAAGAACTATGCCCCACGTCATGTCTTTTATGTCTCACAGGCAATTAGCGTCTTTAATTTCAAACAATGTCGTTATTCTATCAGATCTTGAGCTTGTCGTGTTAATGTCGTTATGGTACTTAAATACAATGATGTGTCAGAAGTGTGTTTTTTTATGATATGTACACAGTACATCATATTATTTTTATTTATGATAAAATCCTGCCAAGTGATGTCATTTGGTCGGCCGCGTGCGTGACGCACATGCATTTTTACTAGTGTCGAGAGTTACTGATCTGACTGAAAGACCATAGCCACCACACGCTAGATCAAATGCATAAGCAATCCCAAACAAAGATCAATCAGCTCTGGTAGTGGTAGGTACACAAGTCAACTACAGTGCGGCACAGAAGCTAGATGCGTCTAAATAAAAGGGAAATGAAAAGACAATCGCACTAAACTCATATATTTACATATCCAAAAGGTTTTTTTAGAATTTACATATCCAGCACGCATACTTGAACAGACACCCCAAGCCTTGAAGCATTACTCAAACTTCGACCCAATGTCTTCACATAATAGGATTTACATCTTATGGTAGGATGTCGAAGTGTTCCCAGACTGGTTGCATCACACTCGGTCAGGCATGTCCATGAATGGCAGTACTCTGGTGATTGCCGGCAACAAGAATGTCCTTCATACGGCTTAATGGACCGACAGCATGACTAATTTTCTGTAAATGCAAACAAAAGTTTAATGTCTACTAGCATTGAGTCGTCACTAGCAACTGGGAAGGAAAACAGAGAAAATGCATAGCTACTGCAGAAAAAAAAAAGGATAAAACAATGCTACTAAGAAACCAGCCATCATTAAATCTGATATCTAGAGTACTAGAATGAAAGAATGAATTAGAAAGATTCTCAAAAGAGCAACTGAACAATATGAAGGAAATAGAACGTGGCTCCGTTGCAGTGTAATTCTCATTCCTGGCCAGAATAACTTATGGATAAAACTATCAAATTGGTTGTGTTCTACAACTACATGGTCCTTGAAAGAAATAAAAAACGATGCTACTGTATGTTTCCGGACACCAAGCAGCACAAGGAAAAGCACATACGGCATGCATAATTGGATATAAAACAAGTCTTTCCACGCTTCAAGGCTAGCTTCATTTAGTTGCAACCCTGAGGAAGATAAAAGACATGCTGCTAATCATAACATCTCCCATTTGTTTAAAAGAAAATGTGCTTTGCAATTACCTCCTTGCTGGTAGAAGGTTGCAATTTGACCGGCTGAAGTTGCAATTTGCCCTTTTGCCAGCGCCGGCCAAAATATGCTATGCCAACCAAAGCAGCTGCTGCTGCAACGATAGGCCAGAATTTAGTACTTTCTTTTGCATTCTTGTACAATGATATGAGCTGCTTCTTCCACCACGTATCACGTGGTAGTCCAGAACCATCAGGTTTGCTCTGATCACCAGAAGCAACAGCCTTTGCTGAACCAGAGCCAGGGTTCACTTTGTGCAGGATGGACTCCTCAGATTTCTTCTCATTTCTACTCTCAGTAGCTGACCAGCTTAAATCCTTTTCAGCATCGATGGCATTGTAAATAGGCGCAGAGAGCCCAACAGGCTCTTCCCCAACCAAACTCATGCCCTGCAATGCTTTGCTACTATCAAACTCCATGTCAGCCAAGGAAAGGCTCTTCCCTTTGTCGAAGGATGGAATCCTGTGAAGGTCATCCATCAGTTTATGCTCGCAGGTCTCTTGATATTTTTCGTCATCAGCCTCATTAGAAACTACATCGAGGCTGCAAAGCTCCTTCTGACACTCTTTGCTGTCTTTGCCTATGAGGAGGCTCTCAACTTCATTCTGAGCCACTGAGAAATGGCCAGACATCAAAAGCGCTGCTGCTGAATCATCATCCCCTTTTGTGCCGAATTTCTTAGCTTCAACCTCCTCAGAGAGTTCAGGTCTTCTTGGGGCAGGCGCAGCTGCGTACGTTGATGCAGTAAGTTGCACAACTTCCCAATCATTCCCACGGGGAGAGGTCTGCTCAGTACCACTCTGTTCAGGCTCCATCTGAACTGCAATCAAAACCGAAAACTTAATTGCATCAGTAATGTATAAGTTAACCAGTAATACTAGGTTAGAGAGTGCAATGTTTACAGCTTTGTTGCATAGATATATTAGTTAAAAAAAATTAGGAGGTTTCCCCAAGCAAAATTATAGAGTAATGCGATGAAATAAACACGAAGGTATTTGACACGCGTATCCCTGTCAGTTGCATTGTGAGTGAGACTCATGCTACGATTCCCTACGGCTCTTGAAGGAGTTATAACAAAAAAAAATTACTGAAGAGGGTTGCTTCTCTTACTGCAACAGCAAGTAAGAAGATGAAAGTGTTGGCAAAAGTACCAGGCCCGTAAGAATTGCTTGTTTGTATGTGCGGAATAGCCCAATGGACAGTATGGGCTCGCATAAATAGGAAACCTAGACCTATCTGTGGCAGGTGAACATCGAAACGATGGATTCAAAAAAAAAAAAAAAACATCAAACAATAGTAATAATCAACTCGAAACTGATCGCACCCGTAATCCGCTTGACAATCGCGGTAACAACAGAAGCAGTGAGATATTGGTCAACTAATGGTCCCGAGTACAGCACATCTGCCGTGGTACTGACTAAAGTAACAGGTAGAGCAGACTGAGGCAGAAACAAACAGCTACTACAAAAACCTTCACTAGTCGAGATAACAGTAGCCAATATTACGCTAACCTGAAATCGCAACAAGGCTGAAACCGAGAGTAAACAAAAGGAACCCTAGAAGAGATCGTCTAAGAACAGGAGCCCTACAGCGCTGCAACCCCCTGCTAGAAGGTGGGGGATCGGAGGGAGGAGGAACCAACCGAGCACAGGCGGTAGAGTTGCCGCGATGGGGGGTGATCCCTCGATCGGGAACCAGGGGAAGGGGAAGGGGAAGGGGAAAGGAGAAGAAGAGGCAAGCAAGCAAGGAAGGAAGCGAGGCGTTGCGTGCGCAGATTTTTCTAGCCCGCAGACACCACCATTGCCACGTCACCGCACAACTAGTAATGGTGGGCCTCCGCTCCTTTTCTATTTGGGCCCTAACTATGGTCCAGCTGATCACACGATCGGCCTAATAACATTCCTTTCCATTCACTAAAAAGCGTATTATTTCACAAAAACAAACCCTAAAAGCGTGTTATCACTTCAGCATGGTGATCAATGCGAGAGTGAAGGTGTCGAGCGAAAAAAAAAAAGATCGCAGTGGTGCCTTGCTGTATCGTCCCTCTTTCCGGGGAGAAAATAACCAATGTAGGACACAAGCAAACCAACAACTATTCACTATCAGCTTCAGCAGAGTTGTGCAGCAACAGAAAAGAACCGTCCTTCACTAGTGGGATTGCCCCCAGGGACTGAGATTGCTTCACCTTGTCCGAGTTCAACCCATTTCCCTCCTAACTGATGCCTCTGAAAAGAACATAGCCATTTCGCAACAAAACTTCCAGCCCCAAATGGTTGTTCCACCATGAAAAATATGAAAAATCCAGCTCAAAAATAAAACCGAATTTCACAATCATCGAGCTGCAGCAAAAGCTGATAGTACTCTCTCAAACGTTTTAAGATTACTTAGGTAGCTGCGAAAACACAGTTCAACATAGCTGCTACTAAAGCCTAACATAGTTCCACAAAAATATTCCATGCTACAACATGTTATCATAGATTTCTGGCACAAAGCACCATTCCTTAAGTAGCCTTTTGCTTCTTGGGCATCCTGTAGCCACCCACAACGCAAGCGTGGTCACGCTCGAAGGGCTCCAGGGTCACCTGCTCCGCTGGCTTGAACTGATCCGCCTTCAGCTTCTCCACTTCAGCAGCAAACACAGCCTCAGCTGGCATGGTGGAGTCGATACAGTTCGCCTGAACAACAGAGCTGGTCAGTCAAACGAAAACAAGGCATCTAATTTGGCAGTGATGAAAAACAAAAGTAAACTTGATGCTGAAGCTGGCAAGTACCTTAATTGAAATGACAAAATGGCCACCATTCTTCAACAAGTACGAGGCATTGAGGGCTAAGATCCTAGCCTGTAGGAAAAAATATCCATCCAACAAGAGACAAGTTGCTCAAAACTTCAGTCAAAATTGTAACTCTAGTCATTGGCAGGTGACTGCCTCAAGGAAAAAAAACCGTCTATCCAGTAATAATTTATGAAACTAAGTCAAGGCACAAAACCTCAAGAAAATAAATTAGCAACACCATAACATATCGAAGCCAAACAATGTCAGAAAAAGATTCAAATGTAAAGCAAAAAAAAAACTGAGCTAAGAAGACCTGCAGAAGATAGTAATATGAACTATGTTAACCATGTCGAAGAAACACAAACACATGGTTATGACATAAAAAACACTGTAACAGGACAGCAAAATAAACAATAGAAAAACTGACATTGGGAATAATTGCATCAGAAACTCGATTATGCATCATACAAGTGATGTCCTGAAGGGGAATCCGAGTATGCTCATCATTTGCTGAGCCCCAACATTGCCATAAGCAAACATTTGCACAAACTAATACCATAGAAGAGATGAGCATGACACAGATGTTAAAGAGCATGTCCAGAAAACAGATATAAACAAGAGCATGAGCATAAAACAGATACTAAAAAGAGCATTTGCATAAACATCCACATGAAGTATACTAACAAAAGCATACACAGATTAAATGTCAGCATAAGTACTCAACAGATTAGATGTCAGCAAAAACAGGTTCCATAACGAAATGCGATATAGGTATACCTGATCTGGCTGAGCAACATCAGAGAAGATAACATCAACCATGCCAACCAACATCCGGTACCTTGCTGGGTGCCTAGCATCCTCAATAATGGGAATCACATTGGTCCTTTTCTTCGCCATATTGACAAGATCCCTTCCACTCCTGTGAGAGAACTCAACAGCGTAGACCAACCCTTCCTGCAGAGTGATCAAACTGATTTAGACAGCACAACAAAGCAAGTCATGCAACGGTCCACAAATTACATGAGAAATCTCACCGGTCCGACAACATCAGACACATGAGACACAGTTGTCCCAGAGGCAGCTCCAAGATACAGCACACGCTTACCAGGACCCTGCATGATAAACAAGCCATCACAACCTAGTACAAAATGGATAAACAAATGATGTGCATATTAAGATTGAACAGATTGGACTTACGATATGGATGTTGTCAACACCGCCAAGCACAGCAGCAGCCAGCTTGGAACGGAAGGGGTTCCAAACCCTGTACTCAACCTTCGTCCCATCTTCGTTCTGTAAAACCCAAATAAATCAGTAACAAACATTACTACACAGAGAAGAGCAGTACAATGGTCACAACTGTATTACTTAGTAGCCGCGAAACCATCAACATTACATAGCTGCTACAAAATTCCAACACAGTTCCCCAAAAATCCTTGATGCCACGACATATGTTATTTTAACATTGGAAATTAAATTACAGTTGAACGGCAGCACAAAAAAGAATGCACTTTCTATACGACAGTAACGTTCATAATGCATTCTAGCCACGATGCTGAGAGCTAAGTATTACATAACATTTGCACTAGTTGAGAAGCAATATGGTTAACCATATATCAGTAGAACAAAGAGCAGCTAGTAATCAAGACGAAGAACACAGGATGTAGCTCACATCAGTAGCACCAATAAGAGCGCAAAAATGAGACTGAGATTAACAAGCAACAATAAGCCCGGACCTGCACGGAGACGCGCTTCTCGCCGTAGACGGACTCCCCGGGGACCATGTTCTTGGTGCAGAGCGCGTCCTCCTTGGACTTGGAGATGAAGATGCCGGCGTGCTTGTGAGGCACTACGACAGCCTTGCTACCGCCCTTCATACCACCGCCGCCGCGACCTCTCCCGCCTCTACCCCTCGGCGTCCTGCCACCTCCACCTCTCCCGCCCCTGTCGCCGCCACGGCCGCCCCGACCGCCGAATCCACGGCCACCACCGCGACCGCCGCCATCGCTCCTACCACCAAATCCCCCACGTCCGCCGCCGCGACCTAAGAGAGGGAATCATTAGGACAGACTGCTGCAAGAACTTGACTGAGAAGGCTCAGGTTCTGGCTAATTACCTCGAGGTGGCCTCATCTTGCAGGGTCTACGAGGAGCTTGAGCCGCCGCCGCCGCCGCCGAGGAGGGAGAGGGTTTAGGGCTTTACCCGGGGTAGGGTTTGAGAGGGAGATGGGAAGAGGTACATTTTATAGGGGGAGGGTAGGGTTTGTGTTTGATCAGAGCCGTTGGTGCGGAAGATGCGGTGTGGATGGTAAGATGGAACAACGATATTGCAATATATTAAAACATTATACACTTTTCAGCATCATGGTCAGGATGGCCGAGTGGTCTAAGGCGCCAGACTCAAGTTCTGGTCCTCTAACGAGGGCGTGGGTTCAAATCCCACTTCTGACAGTATTTTTTTTTTAACTTTGGCATATATACATATATTTTTTTCCTGGTTATCATGGTTTTTCCTATTTAATTCGATACTACTGCTGCTACTGCTCTTGATCCAGTTCGTCTTCTTCAAGAATGAACCTCTCGGGCACGTTTCCATTGTTCTGCCTTGGAATCAAATTGTGGGTTATTGCTATTTCTTTCAACATAGGCATGCCATGGAAAGATGAAATTTCATAATTCAAAGAGCTTAGGGTATACAGGGGCCGTGCTCTCAAATGTGTGTTGTGCCTTTTTATGATCTGATCTCATATTAGTAGAAAGAAGCAAGCTTCGGGATCACTCATGGAGAATTGATCTGAGTTTTTCTGTCTAAATGCTATTCCATTACTTGTCCGGGCATCAACAACTAACAAACCATAGTCATCTAGCACAAGCTAAGTCACCACATGCATGGTCACTAAAAACTGAACTACAAGCTGTATATTAATTCTGAATACATCTGCAACCTAGATAACCGCATCTTGATCTGATGTAGGAAGCTTTTCGTGCTGTCCACCCCATAATCTCACTCTCTCCAACGCTTGGGACGCCTGAAATCAATGACCACAAAATCCTCAGGGCCCAAATTACAACATTGCATTCTTGCTGCATTTTAGAGTTTAGTTGTCAAGCGTCAGATAAAGTACCTCGGCGTTCCAGTCAGTTTTCCAGACCATACACATGAGAATGGCTGTCTGGAGCGCTGTCCCGCACAGCATGCCCGCCCAGATGCCCTGCGAAATTTGACCAGGCCAACAGGTTAAGATGAATCATGCTGAAATACGAAGTAGTTGTACCCTGAACACGATAAAACTTGTCGCATCTGAAAGAGGTGTTGCAATTCTGTAGCGCTGAGGTTTTGTTACCTGCACGCCTAATCTGAAGAGGTAGCCGAAGATGAAGCCAAGAGGTAGGCCGAATGCGTAGTAGCAGCCCAGGTTTATGTACGCCACAACGGCTTGCCATCCCCCGCCGACGGCCACGCCTGATTGTTGACAAGAAAACAAGAAGAATATTATCATGATTGTTTGCATTGACAAATTTACCTGGGTTACTTTGATCGATAAGGGCAGCTGGATAATGCTTAATTGTCGTGCCTGAGATGACGGGCTGGATGCTGTTGAGTACCATGGTGACGGCGAGCAGGTAGGCGATGTTGGCGACGGCCTTCTGCAGGTGGCGGTCGCCGGTGAAGATGACCGGGAACTGCTGCCGCGTGGCCAGGATGAGGAGCATGGCGAGGAGGCCGAACGCCAGCGACTGCGCCAGCACCACGATCACCGCGTACATGGTCGCGCGGGGCCGTCCGGATCCCAGCTCGTTCGACACGCGAACACTGCACATGGCATCATCGATCGATTAGCTAGTGTGGCATTTCACATTTGCATCGAGAGATTCTTAGAGAAGAAGAGTTTGCGGCTGTCTACCTGATCGCCGCGCTGAGGCCTATGAACAGCATCCCCTCCCATCCGTTAATATTCATGCTGCTCGTACAACAACAAGAAGAAGAATTAATTAAGAGTGTGCGACGAATGAGAAGTAAAGAATAGATTACTGATGCTGACCAGATGGATATGGAGTCGACGGCGATCTCTGCGTCGTCGAGGTGTCCGGTGAGGACGACGAGCACCATCATGTACCATATCTCGAGGCAGAGCATGACGGCGGAGGCGAGCGAGAGCTTGACGAATGCCCAGAGCTCCTTGAACGCGGCCATGGACAGCCCCGTCCAGCCGTCCCGGCACCAGCCCACGACGTAGGCCACCTGCGCGAGCGAGATGAACCAGGACGAGACGTCGTAGGCCGCGGCGGCGCCGGCGACGCCCCATCCGAGCACGGAGACGAAGAGCGCGAGGAGGCCGACGTGCGCGACGAGCGCGGCGAAGCCGATCCACGCGAGCACGGCGACCTTGCTCTGCGCCTGGAGGAACTTCTGCGTGGGGAAGTTGATGGCGAGCGCGAACATCTGCGGGATGATGCGCAGCGTGAAGTCCCCCGCGGCGGCGGCGATGTCGTCCTCCTGGCCGAGCAGCCGCAGGATGGGCGCCGCGTAGATGTAGAGCGGCGAGAGCAGCGCGGCGGTGGCCGTGAGGATGATCCAGGAGCGCTGCATGTACACGCCCAGCATCGCCACCTGCCCCGCGCCGAACGCCTGCCCGCACAGCGTCTCCAGCGCGCTGCCCATGCCCAAGAGGAATCCGAAGGAGAAGTTGGAGACGACGGAGAGGCCGATGGCGACGGCGGAGAGCTCGCGGTTGCCGATGTGGCCGGCGAAGATCTGCGTCGTGGAGTTGGTGCCGTAGAGGCAGATGATGTTGAAGGCGATGGGCGCGCCGATCGCCCACAGCCGCACCGACTCCTCCAGGAACACGTCCCACGCGCCGCGCATAGACCGCACCGGCGGCGCGTCCCGGTCGTCGGCGACGAGCGCGCCGGTCTCGTCGTCGGCCACCACTGCTACCATGGTCGGCGTCTTTGGGGTGGTGGGGGCCGAATTCGGGTGGTCAATGCGGTGGTGATTGGTGAAGAGCAGGGACTCCGTGAAGCTCATGGCGTTCCTTCCTTCCTGGCGGCCGGCCTCCGTTTGCCGTTCTTGGCGTCTTTGCTTTTCTTAGCCGAGGCCCGAGGAGGAGGATGAATCTACTATCCTCTTTCTCTGTTTCCCCGTGTGATTAGCGTGTGCAATCCTCTCTATGCTTTGGTGTTTGTTACGATTCTCTCAAAGATCATGGCGTACTGGATTTTTTTTTCGCGTTCAAGTTAAGCGCGTGTACGTAATCTTTCAACTAAAACAAATAAAATTCTACGCCTGACATTGTAATCGCGCGAAAAGAGGTCATACTGTTAGATACAATGTTAACTGATTATAAGGATTTATTTTTCGTTCAGTTGTGATGTACCGTAGACAGAGCAATCCGTAGGTGACACTGACAGAATAGCACAACTTGTGATGGGATGCACAATATTCAGGTACAACGTGTTCCGCACGCGGTGATCGTTACATTTGTGAATGATCCGGATGTGAGGCCGGTGGCAGCAGGCCATAAATTAAACTCTATACTCTTGCTTCTTTCGGTCGAAAACTCTGTACTCTTGCTTCTGAACCTGATGCACGGCTACGAGAGGAAGAAGAGGCTGAAGCTCGTGGCCGCCTGAGCCATCACACTCGGAACGCTTCCTTGAGGTCATCAACATCGGCATCGCCTTGCTGAAGCTTCTGCTGCTTGCTTTGTTCGCATTCCCCGGCCCACGCACTGATCCGTTCATTCGCTTGCGCCGCCTGCATATATCACAAACAACCGATCGATTGGCTTGGCGTCAGAAACACGATCGAGATGGTAATCGATCGGAAGAAACAACAAGCTAATTCAAATGATGTGCAGTTGAGTCATGACTGACTTCCGCTTCCCAGTCCGTTTTGTAGATGACGAGGAGCAGGATGAGCGTCTGGAGCGCCGTCCCGCAGAGCATTCCGGCCCAGATCCCCTGCGGCCCGAGGCGGAGGAGGTAGCCGAGGCAGAATCCCAGCGGGAGGCCCAAGGCGTAGTAGCATCCGAGGTTGATGTATGCCACGAGCGCCTGCCAGCCTCCGCCGATGGCGACGCCCGAGATGACGGGCTGCACGCTGTTGAGCACCATGGTGACGGCCAGCAGGTAGGCCACCTTCCCCACGGCGGCCTGCATGTCCCGGTCGGCGGTGAAGAGCACGGCGAAGCTGTTGCGGTAGGCGAGGATGACGGCCATGGCGAGGAGGCCGATGAGGAGGGACTGCAGGATCACGGCCGTCACGGCGTACCTGGCGGCCCGCGGGCGGCCGGAGCCCAGCTCGTTGGACACGCGGACGCTGATGGCCGCGTTGAGGCCGATGAAGAGCATGGCCTCCCACCCGTTCACGTTCATGCTGTGGTTGTTTGTAGTTTGTTAGCAGTAAGCTAAGTAGCAGGAGAGTTGTATGGTAGCAAGAATAAAAGAAAGAAACGGAGAGCACTAATAACCAACCATATGGATACGGATCCGACGGCGATCTCCGCGTCGTCGAGGTGTCCCGTGAGCACGACGAGCACCATCATGTACCAGACCTCGAGGCAGAGCATGACGGCGGAGGCGAGCGAGAGCTTGGCGAAGGCCCAGAGCCCCTGGAACGCCTTCCACGACAGCCCCTCCCAGGCATCACAAGAGCGCGTGACGTAGAGCAGCTGCGCGACGGCGACGCCCCAGGACGTGAGGTCGTAGGCGGTGGCGGCGCCGGCGAGGCCCCATCCGAGGACGGACACGAAGAGCGCGAGCATGGCGACGTGGAGCGCGAGCGCGGCGAGGCTGATCCAGGCCAGCACGCCGACCTTGCTCTGCGCCTGCAGAAACTTCTGGGTGGGGAAGGCCAGAGCCAGGGAGAACATCTGCGGGAGCAGGCGCAGCGTGAAGTCCCCCGCGGCGGACGCGATGGCCTCCTCCTGCCCCAGCAGGCGAAGGACGGGCGCCGCGAAGACGTAGAGCGGCGAGAGGAGCACGGCGGAGACGGCGAGGATGATCCAGGAGCGCTGCATGTACACGCCCAGCGCCTCCACGTGACCCGCGCCGTACGCCTGCCCGCACAGCGTCTCCAGCGCGCTGCCCATGCCCAGCTGCACTCATTATTCGCATGGTTAGTAGTAAATTAAGATGTTGCATGTATATACAAATGCTGGGTGCCAACAACTAACAAAAATGCAAAAATAAACGTACGAGGAATCCGAAGGAGAAGTTGGAGACGACGGAGAGGCCGACGGCGGCGGCGGAGAGCTGCAGGTTGCCGAGGCGGCCTGCGAAGAGCTGGGTGGCGGAGTTGATGCCGTACAGGCACAGGATGTTCAACGTGATGGGCGCCGCGATGCTCCACAGCCGCTCCGCCTCACGGAAGAAGGCCTCCCGCGCCTCGCCGTAGCTCCTCTTCGCCAGCAGCGGCGCCTGTACTGCCTCCATTGTCATCGTCGAACGCCGTCGCAAGCTGCACGAAGCTCTTCAAGAACACTACTCCGACGAGCCTTATTATTAACCGAAAAACAAAGTAATGCACGATAGATGAGCAGCTCGCCGCCGGCCGCTGGATCTGGCTCGCCGAGGTGCCCCGGTATATATAGGTGCTCCGATCGGTCGTGTCGATCGGCTACCTAGCCAAGTTGCGACACCGGCCAGCCGGTTAGTTTTGCTGAGTTGCTACTGGTGCATGGTAACTCCATCCTAGAACTATTCTAGCGCATGGCCGCCTTGTGTCGCGGCTTTGCAGGAAGCTGATGGATGGCCGGAGACAGACAGCGCCATTCCCGATGGCCGTCGCGACGCATGCATGTCACAGCAGCCGGATTGTGCAAGAGACTGACTGGCGGGCCCAGTATATAGGATGCCCAGTTGCCGACCAGTCAATGCTACGACGGCCGGCCAGCACACGTACAATGCTGCTGCATACGCACTCTCTTGTACCTACGTATCTCTCGTGTTCTTGCACATTCATGTTTATACGAATGCTACGACGGCCGGCCAGCACACGTACAATGCTACTGTATATCGATCGCCCTTGTACAATTCGCTCTTGTCCGCAGGGACGGTGATCGAATAACTCCATACATCAAGCAGGCTAATGTATATACTAGCTAGCCCGTCGCACTATACCCTGCCTACACGTCGACATCGCTACAAGCCATGTTGATAGGCCTGCACCCGCTTTGTCCTCCTCTATAGAATCCGATCCTGCCGGTCAGGGATTACATTACGTGCTGTCCCTTCAATGTCATCGCCGACTGATTCCTTTTTTCTTTCTCTTTTATTATTGTTGTTGGGTGGAACGTGTTATATGTAGCAAAGAGCACCGAGAAACTCTAGCTTTCGATCAATATGGCGCTCTCTGTTTCTTCCTCCATCAAAATGCACCATGCGTGCATGTGCC
The DNA here is from genome assembly GCA_012490785.1 of Eragrostis nindensis. Lineage (NCBI taxonomy): Eukaryota > Viridiplantae > Streptophyta > Magnoliopsida > Poales > Poaceae > Eragrostis > Eragrostis nindensis. The sequence goes on from JAAXCT010001756.1 coordinate 110,662, forward strand.
AAGATATCTGCATATATGGATGCCCTCAACGAGCAGATGCAGTTCAATGCATTGCACTTAATAGATTCGTGATCAGCAAAAAAACAACTGATTTTGGTACCTGAATTGCACTTTTGTCTTGTCTTGTTTTTTTTTTTTTGAGCAATTTTGTCTTGTCTTGTTTTTTTTTTTTGAGATTATTTTGTCTTGTCTTGTGGGAGCGTGCACGTAGGTGACGCTCGAGATCGATTGCGGGCTCACGGACGGGAAATGCCGATGGCCCAAGCCCAAACTGAAGCCCACAAGTTGGAATATCTGAGTATTGTGGGCCTTCTTGATGGCACTCCTGCATCTAGCCCGTCCGTTTCGCCGCGATTTTTTTATTCTTAGTCCTCTGTCGAAATGAATTCGAACATAAGGTAAAAAAAAAAAGGAAAGAATTCGAACATCATGAAAATTACATTTGTTTTGCTCCCTCCAAAAGATAAACTTTCCGCTCTACCTACGCGTCGCTTTCGCCCCATGTTCAGCAGACAAAATCAATTACGGAACGTGATGACCAACACAAATCAGTCAACCTACCTGGCCGTTACGCATCCTAAGCTAGTACTAGTGCTAAACCAACGTATCGTCGTATCTATGAAAGATTCGTACGCTACTTCAACCAAATGCCACTTCAAAAGCAACAAACAAGCCCCAAGACGTTTCGATTCGATCCACCTCTCTTTTAATTCGCCACAGTTAAACAAAAGCAGATTTTCGGCATGCACATTAATTTTATATTCTGTTCCCCCCCTGCATCTGTGTAAAATCTATGCGCATGGTGTTTGACTGCGCATCCATAATAGAATTCAAAATTGTTTTCAACTGTTTAATGATTTTGATGGCTTCGTTAATATACTGTGTGAAAGAAAACAATGGTAAAATTTCATCCAGATGCCACAGTATAACTGCCATGATAGACAGCTGTGAAGTCAGGATAAGTCAACCACGTCAGCATCACATAGATCAACCATCCCAACCAACGAACCTGTGAAGCGAAAGGGAGAAAAATTGACTACTCGAAGTTGACAGCCTCGTCAAATTTTCTACGAGCGGCGAGGCCCACTGGCAGCGAACTGACTACGCCCACGTGTCCTGTCCCCGTGGCAATTCTCAACCCTTCTATTCTCGCGGAATGGCGAGGCAAACATTATTCCTGGCGAGGCAATATTATTCCTTGTACACCCAAAAAATAGAAAAAAGCAGAGCACAACTGGGATAACGAAGGATCCCATTCTACTGTGTTTGAAAGGTCAATGACATGTGGGTCTACATATGGGTAGGCCCACAAGAAGTCATGCGAGATAGTGTATACAGGGTGGAAAAAGTCTTGTTCTTTAGTCCGCTCCTCCACTGAGACTGCCAGTCTTGTAGAAAAACCCTTCCAAATTCCTGGAATCCTGAATCACAAGCCCTCCCTCTCCCCCAGAGAGGCGAGAAGAGGTGGGAAGGAGGAAGCCCCAGAGCTCACGACTCCCGAGGCGATCGAGGGAGCGCCGCAATCTTGCTCCCCCTCCGCAATTCGTCTACGGTACCAACTCATCCCCAGCTTCCGGTTCGGTTCTTTTGCTGTTCCCCGCTGATTATTCACTGGTTCCTGGTTAATCTATGGATTATTCTCGTCGCCACCTCTTTGCTTGCTTCTCCAATCCTCCGCACGAAAATCTCCGCCTTGTAAGTGCGATTGACTCGAGTATGATTCTGTTTAGGTTCCATTTGGGTTCCGAGTAGATATTTCGGCCAATTCTGGAGAGGTTTTGGCCTTGGTGAAATTAAGTCACAGGGTTTTGCTGAGCGGTGACCGTGGAAGGTTTTCTGGATTGAAACCAAGCCTGCTGGATATTTTATTCTTCAGTTGTGTTTGTTGTTTTAGGATATATCCAATCAGTGAACTGTAGATCCCAAATGCGAAAAAGATGTGTCATGGAAGTTTGACAATCATCTCAGCATAAGCAATTTTACGATTCCAGCGATTTATGTTAAAATAAATCTGAGACTTCTACAATTATGGGGGCTTGTTTGTTCCTAGGAGTTTTGTCGAAATTCACGATATAAGTTCCATTCTCACGTGTTCATGTCGAATTCCTCATTTTCATGGGGCTGATTGTGGTGCCCCACTGCTGCAGTTTAACCGGTTTTAAAAAACTGAGCTGCTCATATTGCAAGCATCTCCACATTCCTTGCGCTAAATCATCACTCTAGAATGTCTTGACTATACCTCTTAAATTTTCTTTATCATCTTTTACACATTTTCTATTTGCTGCATGATCAACACAGGCTTGTTTATTTGTAGGGATATGAACAAAGAAACTTTAGTTTTTTGACATCAGCTAGACTGCTAGAGGATAGTTTGGTTCAAACTTTTCCTTCAGAAGATAATGGGTGGCTGTTGCTGTGGTTCATCGGGAAGATCTGAATCAGAAAGAGCACCAGTTCGAACCTATGTATGTGAAACCTGCTTTGTCTTGCATATGTGTTCTGAATTCATAGTTGTTTCTTATTTGTATGCTGCAGTGCATTACTGAACATTTGAGAGGTATCTGCCATCTCTCACCTTTGGCTTTCAAAAGATACAGCACGAGTTCTTTTCGAGCCATTGTCCTAAATTGTAGTGATACTGACCATGCTTCTCATATATTTTATTCGGGTTGCTGCATGCAGTGCATTCTGTTGTAATGTTGTTTCGTACTAGGCAGACTCTTCTTCTTTTTGAAACAAAGTGTAGGAGCTCAGCTAATTCATTAGTATGGGAATTGGAGACCTATATCTGTCTTATCTGTCATTTGCACACGCTAACCACAACATGAAGCTAGAACTTAAACTGCTGTATATTGAAATTCTGATGCAACAGGTTGAGTTTTCTTCTTCTTTTTTTCCTTAGTGAACCTTCTGGTTGTTCTCAACCCTTGATGGTTCCACAATACATATTCTCTAAATAGTACTGTTTTCGGTTTATGTAATAGCTTGTCTGATGGCCATGTCCTTTGGAAAGAAAAAAGATCTTGATTTTATTGTGATTTGAGTGTTAGGTTTGTGTTCTTCCATTTTTTTAATTAATTAACTTCGCTTTGGATTATCCAGAACCAACAAAATCGAGAGGAGCGTGAACCATTGTCTTCAGCCTTTAATGGACCGTCTCCAACTTCTTTAGTTGCAGTTGACACAAATCTTGATACATCCACTCCTGACACTTATCGAGCACCACCTGCACCTTTGCCTTATGATGTTGGCTTGACAGCTGAAGAAAATCCTGGTAAAGTTTGACTACTTCTAGAATGACCATTGATATATTAACCTCTCGTGGTATCCATCGAAGCTTATAATATCAGATTCATCTGCAGATTTGAAGAAGCCAGACATTAAGAGCAAAACTGATGGGCAGCAGGAATCTTTGAAGGTGGATGAGTACGAGTCATGCAAAAAAGGTGCCGCTGAAAATAAGCCTGATGAGGAGGATGTTTGCCCTATCTGTCTTGAAGGTCTTGTTCCTCTTGACCCTGGACCTTTTATGCTGACATGATCAGAAATTAGTGCTCAGTATTTGTTGCATACTACCTTTAGCTGCTGGACTGTGAATTTGTGGAACTTAATGCACATGTTTTCCGCTGCTCTTACTCTTGCTCTGCTGCTTTCTTGTTACCAGGCTAATAGTTTTTTGGGTACTATTACTCCGTTTAGTTGCAATATAATTATTTTTAATGCTGCTTTTCTGTCATCAGGCTAACAGTTTTTTTTTTTTTTGCTACTAGTACCCCGTTTAGTTGAAATATAATTGTTTTTAATTCTCGAATTCATACATGCATTCATTTGGATAAGACATGAAACACAACTTCATTTCTGAAGTGACGGTGGAGGGATGCATTACCTAGAATCTGATAGTGCTAGTTAAATTATCTGCATTAGGTTCAATTTGTATGTATATGGATAGTCTGCTTTTATGATCGCCTTGACCTGTTCACAAGTTGGTGGACCCATGCATATGGGTCCAAGCAAATGATCTGTTACCAGTTGAAACATGTTCGGCATTTTGTTTTTCTTCATGGACACATAATCTAACTACTCGCGCCATGTTGAATCACAACATTCCTGTACTGATCTTTGTCTGTCCTTCCAACAGAATATGATGAAGAAAATCCTCGCTCTATAACTAAATGTCAGCATCATTTCCATCTGTGTTGTATACTGGAGTGGATGGAGAGGAGTGACACTTGTCCCGTTTGTGACCAGGTTAGTACTGAAACCGATTTGTTTTAAGTTAAAAGTCGTCGACACTGTAGCACATGGGCTTTCCAAGTCTCGTAAATAGATCTGTATCGCTGATGGCATTTTTTGATAACTTTTTGTTGTTGTTGTTATTCATCTAAGATCCACATTTGGGATGCTTCTATTTTACACAAATTGGAAAACATCATGTATAAGTAAAGTGTGATGTCCTTTTCTTTTATTTCGAGAACGTATGCCCTTTTCTTTTCTGAAAGTTTCAATACTATCTTGCAGATAACTTTGATAGATGAGATGTATGAATAGCATTGTTGACCGTGGTGGATCCTTTCTTGAAGCCTTTTTTGGGTGGGGAAGTACAGAAACTACCATATTCTTGGTATTGATATACTCCGTATGATCTGGTGGAAGGTGCTGACAGAATGAATTTTGGGGAAAACAGATGTGAAAAATATGATAGATGGAAATGACATGGAATCTGTTGAGGCCGTATCTGTCCTGTACCTTGTATGTCGAGCTTTCACTGTTTACGACAACAAGAGGATTAAGATGTGCTGCTGATTCGTCAGTTCGAAGTTGAACCTGAAATTTGCTCCCTTCTTTTTGGTTCTCCTGAATTGATTATGTCTGTTTCGTCTCAGTTCAGTTAGGGTCTGTATTTATACATCGTAGTAACTTATACAGGTGATAGTAAAAAGTGGTTCAGATTTACGGTTCGTTTGTACAACCCCACAGGTGACATGCAATAACTGATTCTAGTATTTGGTTCGTTTGTACAATCCAAGCTGTACGAGATTAATATCTTTAGTCAGGACGACTTTTCTGTTCCCCTTTTTTTTCCCTTGTCATGCTGATTTCTCCAAAGTGACAGCAGCTATACATTGTTTGCGTCTTGCTTTAGAAATGAGAATCTGTATGAAGTCGTGGCCTTTGTCCACCGTGTTTGCTGGTTCGTTGTTGTATCATGGAAGGGACGCAGTCGGGCATCGTTTGGTCCGAACAGAAATAATTTAGCCTTGTAGCTAATGTAACTTTCGCTGACTAGATGATAGAAAGAACTATCTGGATGTGGTTGAGGATTTTAAATTGATTGGCGTTGTTGTTGCGTGTATGCACTTTTGTTTGAACTAGTCTGGCCACATATACGATTGTTGTCAACTGCAAAATCACGGGAATACAAGAGTACCTTCAGGAACATGACCTGGAAGCGGTTGGGAATTAAGAAGCGCAGTAAATAAATTTGATATTGCAATACAACAATGTACCGGAAATTTGGTTGTCGTTAACATGTCTCTGTTGTCTTGCAAAGAAAGGAAAATGCTACTAGTTGACGATGGAATTTTTCCAAGAAAAGGACCACGTATGGTTGGTATCTGATGAAGGCCAGCCACAGGCCACAGGCAATGTCAACAATCCAGTGGTGGCGTATTGCAATCGGCAGCAGAGCTTTCGAATTAATGTTGACCTCGCCGCAGCTCCTGCTTCACTGTTCTTTGGCTGAAGTCCTCAACGAAGAAGAGGTCAGTGGAGTGCATACAGAAACCCAACGGCTGCTGTGGCTGTGCTGGGAGGAGAACTCTTCCACTGTCTCGACATCGTTTGCCAGGTCGTCCAGCACAGAACACACAGGGCGTCTTACCTGGCTGGCCTGGACACGGTCCTCGTGTCCGTGCCTTTCCTTGCTGGGCAAACTAAACTATATAGCAGGGCAGAGTGCAGCGCGTGGGGGCTGATTCCGGCCGGCGAGGTGGAGCAGCATGGCCCGACGCGACCGCCGCGGGAGCCTGTCGTCGTCGTCCTCCTCCTCCTCCGAGAGGCGCACGCCGGAGCACGGGCGGTTCGCGTGGAGCCCGGCGTGGTCGCGGCCGCTCTCGGAAGGCGGCGGAGGCCATGGCAGGGTGAGGTCTCTGTTCAGGTCCATCGGGGTGTGGTTCAGCTCCGTCTCCATCTCGTTTGCCGCATCGTCCAACGCCTCCAAGAAGAACATGATCAGGGAGGCGCCGGAGGATGACGCGGTCAAGAAGCCGCCTTGTAAGTCAAGATCGATTTCCTTGCGATTTCTTTTTATCATCCATCAAAGCGAGCTCCTGCACTTGTATATTGATCCATCAAGTCGTTAATCGTTCATTCATTCGATGGATGTATGTCAGTGCCGGGACACACCGGGGGGAGGCCGTCCGCCCGGGGTCTGTACAGCGGCAGCGGGTACCGGAACGGCAGCGCGCGGAGGGAGCAGCAGTTCCAGAGCTCGGTGTTCTCCATGGAGGAGATCCTGCGGGCCACCAACAACTTCTCGCCGGCGCTCAAGATCGGCCAGGGCGGATTCGGCGCCGTCTACAGGGGCGTCCTCCCCGACGGCACGGTCGTCGCCGTCAAGCGCGCAAAGCTGGTCGGTCGGTCAGTTCATCCATCGATCGGTTTCCTGACGATATGATGCTTGTTGGCTCTGACGAATTCCGTTTCCGTCTGAATATATACGATGCAGCGGATGCAGAACCCTCACGTGGACTTGGAGTTCCGGAGCGAGGTGAAGATCATGGCGCGCATCGAGCACCAGAGCCTGGTGCGCTTCTACGGCTACCTCGAGTGCGGCGAGGAGCGTATCGTCGTCGTCGAGCACGTGCCCAACGGCACGCTCCGGGACCACCTAGACAGTAAGCCCATTTCACCCTTGCGCTTGCATCTTCTTCCATGGATCGATCTCGATGATGCAGATAATTAATCCAATAATACAAAGCAGGGAGCGTGGGCAAGTTCTTGGACTTTGGGACTCGGCTGGACATCGCCATCGACGTGGCGCACGCGGTGACGTACCTGCACATGTACTCCGACCACCCCATCATCCACCGCGACATCAAGTCCTCCAACATCCTCCTCACGCACTCCCTCCGCGCCAAGGTCGCCGACTTCGGCTTCGCCCGCCTCGGCGCCGGCGGCCTCGGCGCCGCCGGCGACGCCACGCACGTGTCCACCCAGGTCAAGGGCACGGCGGGGTACCTGGACCCGGAGTACCTCAAGACGTGCCAGCTCACGGACCGCAGCGACGTCTACTCCTTCGGCGTGCTCCTCGTGGAGCTCGCCTCCGCGCGCCGCCCCATCGAGACCAAGCGCGAGATGCGGGAGCGCCTCACGGCGCGATGGGCCATGGCCAGGTTCATCAACGGCGCCGCCGCCGACGTGCTCGACCCGTACCTTGCGCGCACGCCCGCCGCCGAGCGCGCGCTGGAGATGCTGCTGGAGCTCGCCTTCCGGTGCATGGGGCCCATCAGGAAGGACAGGCCCGCCATGAGCGACTGCTGCAGGGCTCTCTGGGCCATCAGGAAGACGTACAGGGACGCCCTCGCCGCCGACGACGTCATCACGCAACTATCCCAACGACTCACCGGCGACCTCTCGAGGACCTGATCAATCTCTCGTTATTCAAAATTCCTAACTGCTACTAACCGGTTTGGTTTGACATTCCTTTTTTTCCCCCTTGCTGTAAATATATATTCCTAAGTAGTGTTTGGGATCCAGGGTCCGACTCAACTACGCATTTCATTTTCTGGTTAGGTTTATGTTATGCTTTCAAAGTAGTTCAAACAACAAAATTGTTCGCGATTATGTGCGTATAACCACCACGCTAACGTTTTATGAAATGTGTGGCGCATTTTTAATATTAATGCATGGGATGTGTCGTTTTCAAACAAAATTTAGAGTCTGATAATTAATCTTGAACTTTAAACAATGACTATGTTTCGTCGGTAAAATTGAGACAAAAACTCCCATGTTCGTTATGAAGAATTTTGATACCTGGGGGCCAATGTCCCCTTCATGGTTAGGTTTATTATGTTTTCAAAATAGTTAAAACAATAAAATTGTTCATGATTATTTTTGTGTAACCACATCACTTCAATTCACGCAGTGGCAATTTCTTTAATGCATGGTACGCGTCGTTCTAAACAATAAATTTAGGGTATGACAATCTGATTCAACGAAGGACTTGACCTTCAAACAATGACTATTTTTGTTAGAGTAAATCCGAGACAAAAATGCCGCACGTTCATAATGAAGAATTTTGACAATACCCAGGGGCCAATGTCCCCTTAATTTGGTATACGCTAAGCTCCATCACTAGCTTGATTCTGGTGAAATCGCGACAAAGACTCTCATATTTTCTCTAGATGATTTTCGGTAGTGCTAAACATCATTGAGGTAGTGGATCGACCTTGACCCAATTTTACTTACTTACTGGTCTAGATGGGCCGCATGGCTAATGAGCCAAAATCATTCTCGCGCAACAACAATTTCACCATTTTTTTTTTGACAATACGATTACAAGAAATGAAGCAGGCGTGTGTCTTGGACACTACTGCAGCAAGTTGAGTCATATCCTATTGGACGGCGCCGCGAGGAAGAAACACTTTCCAAGCGCAAGCTGACAAGCAAAGACCTGGGGAGCTAGCTGGGAGCGGTCCAATTGCAGGCCAGACGATCGAGCAGAACGAACGATCCAAACTAATTAAATTATTTAAGGGCCTTATATGCAGCGGCAGTTAGTTGAATGCAGAAAAAGAAGTGTCGAGGCCGGCAGAGTGACGAAAAGAAACAATAACAAGAGTAACGCACACATCAGTGTACACTCGGCTTCGATATTACAGGTCACGACAGCTAGGACAAAATCGCCTTTTATATGCGCGCCACCTCTCGTTTCTTTGTCGTGCTTGACCATATCGCCGACGAACGATGCAACTGTGTGATGACTACTTGACCAGGACTGGAGGATGCTAGCTAGCTAGTAGATCATCATCATCAAAACCCTTGCAACAAGCTCAAAAGCTCAGGCTGCCAAGCTAGATCAATTTACACAGCTATAGCTTGCATGGAGTCGACGAGTCGACAAAGGAAGGGCGACGAGGGTGGCCGTGAAAGCACACCGTCGAGCGGTGATCAGCTGGCTGAAGGCAAGGAGAGCCGCGACGCCGGCAGCGACGACGACGACGATGAGGAGCAGGGAACAAGGCAGCCGTACAAGTGCACCTTCTGCAGAAGGGGGTTCCCGACGGCGCAGGCGCTGGGCGGCCACATGAACGTCCACCGAAAGCACCGGGGCAGATCATCATCAGGAGCAGCACCGGCCGCAGCTGGACGAAGCAGCTACGACGGCGTCTATGAGCACCAGTATTCTTCGCTCGTGACGTTCGCTCAAACTTCTCATCCTTCGTCCATGGCGACCGGGGAGGAGGGCTCAATGTCGTCGTTCCATGCCGCCGCCGAACGGGTGGTGGCGGAGCCGAAAGAGCTGCGGCTGTTTTGCGCCGCCGCTGGACGTGGCGAAGGAGGCCGACGAGACGTACAAGAAGATCGCTACCGCTCCAAAGACGATCATGGCCAAGGGGAGGAGTTGGACTTGGAGCTGAGACTAGGCGGCGCCGGTGCAGGTTAATTCATAAATCTTCCCTTGTCTTAGTACTCAATACATGTGCTGCTTAAGTTCCTACTTACAAGATGGATCTCTCTATGTGGCTGATCAGCTTACCTGGTCATGCATGTACAGATGTACTTGATTTTTTTGTTCACATGATTTACTTTCTGAAATCAAAGAAGGATCCTAGCAAGATTGTTTCATGCTTTTACTCTAAGGTTGTGGTCATGCTTGAACAATTGGAATTGATTAGGTAGTTCCCGATATTATTTGGCCGATCGTTACTTCTGGAATGTTGCGTATAGTTATTCTGTTCGAGAACATGATCGTGTCCTAATTAGTTAGTTATATTAGACGTGCGTGACAAAGCAAACCACAGAGGATCAAACACCATTGACATGTATCACGACTATAAGGCAGCAAACAAATTCATTCTGATCAACACATGTTCTCGCAATGAGCATGCACCTTCGCTCAACTGATCGAGCTAGTGAATTAGACATTCAGAAACTTCACACGCGTAACATGTTTTTTGAGGTAACTACATGTTTCAGGAGTAATTAAGGATTTTGATTTTGGACACTTCAGAATCTATTGGGACTGAACCGAAAATATTCAGGATTTCATTATCATAAGAAAGATCGAGCTGGTAGAAGAGAAGTACTACTCCAGCTTAGTTCAGGAGCACATCTGCTTACGCTTGAGTTGAGTGAAGAATTTTTTTGGCCAACTATTCATCTGGAACCGGAGGTCCTAGCTCCCATCACAGTACTGAGTTATATACATCTGGATATTTTTTTTTTCCTTTTTCTTCTGGTGAGCGTTTGATCTCTTGACGACTTTTTCTTTTCTTTTTTTGATGAGAGATCTTCTGACTCTTCGACTGACATATATATGTCTGTGAAATGCTTGTTGTCCTCAGTGTCCAGTCAAGAAATCTATAAATGTAAAAACACATTTCAATTCAGCAAGAGACGGCACTTGCGTAGACTCGAGTTAGTCAAGGTGTACGCTATCCTTATATGCTGACATATGTCTGATTTTAGTAGCCACGACCTGGGATTTGGGAATCTCTTTTGGAGATACATGCATGCAGATGAGTAAAACAACAGAGTTGGTTTCAGACACTCGTTATATATATTATACTGGTTCTAAGGTTGTTGAACGGACCTACTTGAATTTTTTCTGTGCAGTGGAAAAGTAAGCCTTTATATTTGTGGCATCATGATCAACGTTTACTCTTCCTAGTGCAATGCATCTGGCCGGCAGGCTGCAGATGCATATAAAATCTATGAAATGATGAAAATGGCCATGTCCATTGGGGGTATATGACACTGAATTTTGTCCTAGCTTTTGATTTGCCAACAAACTAATTAATATTTGGCCATCTCCAGTGCCGAATCATTCTCAAAAGTTTTGCTGACATTGTTGAAAGACAAGTTGGCCGTGGCCGTCTGAAAACACCGAAGTCAAAAGCAAGTGCGGCTGCTGTCGGCTTGACAATGATTTGATTTAGCGGTTTAGCACTGTGCAACAATTCAGGAATAAGACGTACTATAGTTATTGTTGTAGCTTGATGATGGCCCATCGGGACTTAATACAGATGAATATGAAGCATAACATTAGGTTGCAGTAATGACGGTACAATTATACCCAACCAATGTGTCTGTTGACTGAAACAAGCAATGCAGCGTCAGGTGAAAGAGCGAGCAACGGAAATTGAGGGTGTCAAGGAGGAGAGGGAGGGCTCCTGGCTTGATGGCTTGATGCGGCCCTCAGGAATGGCAATGTCTGTCTACTGATCGATCATCTAATTCAGTCGTTGCATTATACTGTATTATTGTGCTCTAGAAGTTCGTGTCGTGATCACGCACAGCATCACTGTTACGACTACGAGCAATTCGAAATCGCTTACTGGGCCTCGATAATAAACGGGCTGGGTTGTTTGGGCCGCATCTTGGCCCGCGCCGCGCGTGTGTCTTTTTCTCTCGCCTCATCGTTCGTTTCCGATCTGACGACGGTCTTGGTGGCCCAGGGGTGGTCGCTAAACGAAATAGCGACCACCCCGTCTCCCTCGCCTCTTGGTGGGGGGTGACATGACAAGCAAGACTCGGCTGCTCCGTCGATCGGATGGATGGTCGCCGCAGTTCACTGCAAGCTCCGGCGCATTTGTCGCCGGCGGAGCGCTGATCTTAGCGTTGATGCTCTGTTCCCGGCCAACCTCGTTAGGGGCCACCGCTTCCCGTCTGCACGCAGCCTTCTATCCTGTATTCTATTCTCATCCTCTAACTAATTGGTGGCAGAAACACATCGATCGATCATGTAGGATGCGAGCACGAGCTGTCCTGAGTATCTGACTGAACAAGTAAAGATCTGCATCGTGTGATGCGAGCTCGATCCCACGACACGGCCCTCGTGTCCCAGACTTCGTCATCACCATATTTCCTCGATCCTCCCACATGCCCACGTTCTGCCACTTCTAAACTCGAGATTAATGTCTGCCTGCCTTCTCAAGTCAACCTTCACTTCTCTAGATACTCATGGAGTAGGTTATTTGATCCACCACCACTAGCGGCAGACCTCTACTGCTACAAGCAACATGTAGGATTCCATCAAACATTTCTGAATACAATATTGTTCACCTGTAGACTTCGCTCTTGCACCATATCAGCATGGCTGAGATCAGTACTTATCTCAATGCTGCATTGATACAAATACATCAAAAAGATCTCTGCTAATGGGTCATTATCCGCTTCCTAAATACAATTCTGGATCCTTTTTTCCCCATAACAGAAATCAATCTCTCACTCCCTCGAATTCTTGGTTAGCTAAGTTACAAAACTTCAGCCTTATTGCCAGTACTGGTCATTACATATAACCTAAGTTTCTATGAAGATGTCCAGGTATCAGAAACTCATTTTCAGGTGCACCACCCAGCTACTGAATACTGATGATGATGGCAACATGCCATTGCCATTGCACTAGTATATACTGAAGATGGTCTCCAGCAGGTCCATAGCACTCCAGCACACCAGATGCCCTCAGCAGCCAATGTGTCCTGGGCGTCAGTGTGGCCTTTTCTCGACCAAAGATCTTTCAGGTTCTTCTGCAACGCGTGACTGTGAGGTTGTATTCATCGCCAGCAACAGCAATGCCAGATTTCACCACTTCAGAGTTCGAGCTCTCGAGCAGGCAAAAGGAAACCTGCAAACATCATGTGTTCTGAAGAAGTCGTGCGAGCTCTTCTTTACTTCATGCAAGATAAGCGGCTTCTTCAGGATACCGTTGATTCCCGACTGAGCGCACTTCTCCCACACATTTTGTTCCGATGTCATGGCCATGACCAAAGGCCAGTGGGTGCTCCTGTACTGCCCGATCCTCGCCGCAACGTCCAAGGGGTTTACAATTCCCATTTCGAGGTTCACCACAACGATCTGGAATGAGGCAGATGAAGGGCCGACGGAGTTCATGAATCCTGAACCTGAGGGGATCGAGGAAACTATGCAGCCTAGCTTCTCCAGGAGTTTCCGAGCCACGACCAGATTGATGTCATCGTCATCGATGAGCAGAACATTCAGACCTGTTATCTGGTTTGATGGAGATGGGTATTGCAGGTCAAATGAACCCCCAAGGGTGGAACTCGCGACCGACGATTGCAGCTGGAATCTCAGGACAAGGGTCATGCTCTCTGGGACTCCTTGCCCGTCAAGAATAGCCCATATATTTCCTTGCATCATCTGTCGTAATTACACATACAAAGGCAGAAAGCAACATTAGTGATTAAAACAGAAGTGCACTATGTACTTGTGGTTGTTTACAGTCTATATTCAGATACTGAACTGAAGAATTTAGTATGCAGACGATATAAGCAAAACATGTTTCAAACAAACATTTAGACAAAACTATGACGGATGTTTATTCATTTGAGGGTAGCTGTTAGATTCAGGTAATGCGAATGTCAATATGCCATTAATCATGATGAGGCAGAACAATCAATATACCTGCACAAGCTTCCTGCACATGCTGAAACTGAGTCTGAGATCAAACCCCTCGGCACTTGGTTTCCGCAAGAATTTCGCAAGCGAGCTTGACGGGTCTGCACTCTGCTGCCTCTTCACCCCAATAACAAACTTAACCGACGAGTGCCCACTGGAGTAGCTGGGTCGCCATGGATCCCACCTCTGGCCAAGACTGTCCTCCAGTGCCTCATCATCAGCACGGACCCGGAACGTGACATGCCCCGCATCAATCCGACCAATCAGATTGCCAACCATGTGCAGCAAGACATGGAAAATCCGCCGCTCATCCCCAATTACAATGTCCGGGAGTGCATTCTCAATGTGAACTGCGAAACCAAACCCCCTGAAGTCACAGAGACACCTCGCAACGCAGGCGGCATCCCTGATCATGCAGTGCAGGCGGAATGGCCGTGTCTCCAGAGGGAAGCGCTCCTGGTTGACAGCGGACATCTCCATAACATCGTTGATGAGCGTTGAGACAACAGTAGCTGTTCGCGCCATTGTGTCGACGACGAGCTTCTGTTCAGGCGTCAAGCCTTCCTCCTGCACCACGGACACCAGTCCCAGTATGGAGTGTATGGGCTTCCTCATTCCCTGGCTCATGACGCGCTGGAACGCATCCCTGGCCTCATTTGCCATGAGTGCGTCCCGCTTCGCCTGCACCAGCTCGCGGTTCTGCTCGGCCAGCCTGTCGCGCATCGCCTGGGACTCCTCAAGCAACGAGGCGTGCGAGAGCGCGACGGCCACCTGATCGGCCACCACCTCGACGATCTCCAGCTCGTGTGGTGCCCAGTTTCTGTCAGCAGGCGGCACCAGCACCAGCACGGCGTAGCTCGTCTTGATCACTTCAGGGGTCCCGCCCTTGAAATCCGCAACCTTGAGCATCGGCATCCGGATCGCAGCCACCGTGCCGGTCCCTTCCTTGCCGCCGCCGCTTGCCAAACCAAGAACTGATTCCGGCGGGAGCAGCTTGACGCCGTCGCTGCTCTTGACCTCGACGACATCAGCATCGTCAGCACTGACGATTGCTTCGCCGTCGCTGCCCCGCCGGAGCTCGTGGGTGAGGCACATTGCGGACTTGTCCTCGGAGGGCATCCAGACGGCACAATTGTTGAGCGCGAGCACCCTGGAGAGCTCAATGAGCGTGGTGTAGAGCACGGTGTGGCGGTCCAGCGAGCGGCGGATCTCCCGGGTGAGCATGCGAACATGCCAGCTCGCCTCCTCCTGCCGCTTCATGAGCACCACTTCGCGGTCGAGCTCGCGGGCCTTGAGCCAGAGCAGGCTCTCGCGGACCTTGACGCGCAGCAGCTGCGGGATGAGCGTGAGCAGCGTGATGGCGGTGAGGAAGGACACCAGTGCCGTCAGGAACTTGGCGGCAGTGAGAAGCAGGACGACCATGAACGGGTGGGGCTCGTAGGTGAACGCCGCCAGCAGGTGGGTGAGCCCACACAGCACGATGAAGGCGCCGAACTGGACCAGCACCCAGCGGAACGGGAGGAGGTGCCGGAGGCCGGCGACGAAGTAGAGGATCTCGAGGGGGATGGAGAAGTAGGCCGCCGCGATGAGCAGGTCGCTCACCTTCTGCCACTTGAAGATGTTGTCCAAGGTCCAGAATCCAGCGCCGTCGCCGGCGCCGGCGCCGTCGCAGGGGCAATGCCCGTACCCGTCGTCGCCGGCGGCGGCGGGCGCAGCAGCAAGCACCAGAAGCAGGAGCCAGCGCATGGCGATTGGGACACGGCGTTTCGCCGAGCATCTGAATCTTGGAGGCATCGTCGGTCAGGTTCAGCTGCGCCAATGCAAGGACGCAAATGGATGAACAAATGGCACAAGTTGCGAAACAAGAATGTACAAAATTGCAACTTTCACACAAATTTAAGACTATACCATGTGATTAGCACAATTTATAATCTTGGCAGCATTTGTAGCGTCCAGGTGGAAAAGCAAGCAACAGGTTAGTCCGAAATGGCGGCTATTCTGACTTGGCCGAAAAAAAGAACAAAGCTTGGCAATCTCTCCAGCATCATCCACGAGCTGTAGCAGGAAAGCGAAGCAATTAGGATCGAAGACCATTTCGATTCGAGAACAGTCGGTGGATTAGTCATCCCAAACTCTTCTCTTTTTTGCTGAACTTACCTGAAGAGATGAGATCAAAACTTCAGCTGCTTCTGCAGCATTGGGACGCAGGAATTGGAACCGCCAAAACCTAATCAGAGAAGAGAAAGGAGGGGGTCTACGATTAGCAATCGATGAATTGCCTCGAACTAAACACTGCCGTGTATCGACAAGAGTGAAAGAGAGGACTATTTGGGGAGGCGACCTCTATCGCACTTCTATCTTTGAACAAGGGAAGTAAAATCTAGAAATATGGAAGCAGCAGAGATCAGAAAACAGCCTTAGAGAAGGAAATAAGGCACCTAGAAGCTCAGTAGTTCAGCAATCGTCCTCGCCTGCCGCAGCGATCCTTGCGATATTTGGCAACAGGGAGGGGCACCATCCAGATCTGCAGGGGACAATAGGAAAACGGATAGCCTTGATTAGTGGAAGAAAAGAAAGACTAAGCCAAAAACAAGAAAAGTCTAAAACCGATGGATCAACCTGAAGAACCAGGAAGAGGACAGGGCAGTGAAAGGCCTAGGCCGAGAGGACGGGGAAGAGGATGAGATGCCTGACACCAGCAAGGGGAGGCATTGGATAGTCGCTGAAGAAACCGATGCATCAAGCTGCTGCTGCAAGTGGGAGAACAGGAGGGATCCGGCGATGATTTGCCACTGATTAATTAATTTGATGAACACCTCCTTTCTTTATTGGACTAATCGTCATGTGATTTATGCATCACTTCAACTGCCGAGGAAGCTGGCCCGGCGAGAAGACGGAAAAATATCAAGACCGGAAACCCCACAAAGCCTTTCTCCTTTAACGACGCAAAATATCGCTCAGGTCAGGTGAGGCTCTTCGTTGCTGACAGCTTGCTCTTGATGTATGTGGACCCAGTGTCAGTGAGACGATGAGAGCTGAGAGAGGGACATGAGGACCACCTGGACATGAGGTACTGCTCTTTTTATTCCACCTTTTCGTGTCCAGTCAACAAAAGGAAACAAAAACACTTGTAGCCGTCTAACTTGGCTGAGAAAATGAGCACAAATCTATGGGGCTCCAGATACTAATTTAGTGCCATTCCTGAATACAAAAATAATTCTGGAATTGAACATTTCAAATGAAATTATTACTGCAACATGGTACTTTGACGTATATGCAAGTGAAGAGGTGTAACTAACCGCAACCCTTTTGCGGCAGAGGGATTTGTGACCAAAGACTAGCACTGCAGACAGGATCGCTGCTGCCTTTCAGGAGTAATAATGTATTTCTATCGCAGTGCAACTTGTGGTAAGATAACAAGATTGCAGTGCAACTTGTGGTTTTATCGGGGAGGGGAGGAGCTGCAGTTGTATAGAGATATTTACGGCCGGTCCCGGAGGATATTCATCATCCACTGTTGAGGTCAGCTTGCTGATGTGCAGTGGCGGAGCAAGCCTGAGACAAAGAGGGGGCCAGTAAGTAATTTCTAGCTAATGGCTGACTGCTAGTGTGCTTTGGAGGCTTTGATAACTTTTAGTGAGGTTGCAGATGCAAGGGGGGGCCGGAGCAGGTTGCCTGAACCTGCTCCGTCCCTGCTGATGTGGGTTTGTTGGAGCTCAGCAGCAGTGGGGGTGTGTTCGTTGTTGGGGTCTAAACTTTAGAGGATTTTTGTAACAATATTGTAATTACAAATAAAGTTTAATTACAAACTAATTTCAGGACTCCGTTCGATTCGCGAGACGAATCTAATGAGGATAATTAAGGTGTGATTAGAAGATAATTAACTGTAGCAAAACATAGATTAATTAGGCTCATCAGATTCGTCTCGTGATTTAGAGGAGGATCGTGACATAGATTTTGTCATTAAATAAATAAAATATTCTTAAATAGTAAGATTCTCTTGGATGTGACAGGTCTAAACTTTAGAGGAGGATGCAACGAAAGCGCCTCAGTATCTCATTCTCATCTCAAAAGTGGCAGTAAACAGATGCCTGAAATGGAACAGCACTACATCAATCAAGAAAAGAAACGGGGAAAAAAGAGCAGGATGGCATCGCTTTTCGGCGAGTTTCTGAATCTGAACTCAACCGGGGCAGGCTGGGCTGGAGTGTCAACCAAGAACAAAGGGTGATTATTAGTAGTAAGTGGCCAGTAACTAAGCGTCACTTTGCGTGCAGAGAAACTACCTAATCTGTGGCTGGTGGGCCCCGCTGTCCCTCGGTCTTTCTACCGCCAAAGCCAGGTGAGGAGAACCTAGCCATCCCGGATCTGTGCGGCGACCGACCCAGCTGCTCCCTCCCTGTCCTCTCTGCTCTCTGGATCGTTTCAGGATTTACAGAGTAGCTTGCCTTCCTTATCCAATTGCATAGTACGATGGAATAATGTTACTGTAAGTAAGGCAATAAGGACTAATAATTATTCTTCCGTTTTAATATATGACGCTGTTGATATTTTTTTTACTTTGATCATTGTCTTATCTATATGTGTAAATAGCTAAGTATATAAGTTAACGTTAAAATGTGTTGTATGATGAATTCAACAGATATTTATTCACACGAAAAGTAATATTTAAATCTATATTATTAGTCAAGTTTAACCAAAAAAATCAACGACATCATATAATTAAAAACAGAGAGATTATATATTTTATAATTCTTACTAGTAGCAAGGTGTGTATACGTTCCATTAAGGTACATATAGGGAAGCTGTACGCGTCAGATATAGGGAGCTGTACGCGTCAGATCGAAAGATGAGCTAGCAGCTGGTCCAATCCAGGTTCATCTCCCATTTCCTGAACTGAGCTGTTCATGCGATCGAGCTGCCTGGTCTGCAGATTTTTTATTTTTATTTTTTGAAAGGAAGGTCTGCAGATACTAATATATACTGTACAGTAGTACTCATTCGCGTGCTCACCCTGATCATGGTCTCTGAATCGAGATTAGTTTGACAGGCTAGCTAGGGTCGTCGATCTAGCTAGCTAAACAAACGACGTGGTATATATACAGTCATTCAACGCCCGCAAATACAGTTTCGTACTCAGAAACAGAAACAAGCTAGAGAGGGACAGCCCATCTGCTC
>JAAXCT010001757.1:0-129439 GCA_012490785.1 Eragrostis nindensis
GCCCGCCGTGCCCCGGCCGCCCCGTTGCGAGAGCTCGCCCAAAGCTAGTTTTCCTCCACAACTAGTTTTCCTCTTTTCATCACCCAAGCTCACATAATCTATGAAATTGACAATATTCACCATGAATTCAATCAAATTGGTCACATCAATATCTTATATACTCCAGCATGAATCCGTTTTGCTAGTCACCTACACCTCTCCGTCCAAACGTGGCCGCCGGTGATCGATCTTCTTTGAGGCGGGTGGCCGTCCAAACAGAGAAGAGGGTCGTCTGCATCAATGGAGCTGGAGCAGCGCCGCGAATGCTGGGCGGACCAAGAGGCTTGGACGTGGGCGCCGTGGCCTCCGTCTCCGGTATCCTCCTCCCCTCGGCGCCCGGTCGCGGCCCCGCTCGTCCCCGCACGCCAGCGCCCGCGCCCGTCCCCAACCACAGCACGGATGCATCTCCAGGAGAGAGGGAAGCTACTTTTGGATCGTCTCTCTCTTCAAATGCAAAATTGCCTGCCTCTTTGGCTATTCTGTTGGAGACGTTTGGATTGTCTACAGTACCGCGCGAGGAGCCATATATGGCTTTGCCTGGCCTTGTTGAAGTCAGCCTGAAGGCAAAAGATTTGCAACCTGCACAAGCAACATCTGCCTGAGCGTCCCGCCCACAAGCTGTCACTGTCGTTCGTGTGTGATGGCCTTGTTCCTTTTTTTAGAAACGGATGGCCTTGTTCCTTGTTGGGTTGGGGAGCTGCCACGCGGGAGATCACTAGGGCCCCGTTCGGATACCTCTCTAAAACACCTTCTAAAGTTTATATCCCTCTAAAGTAAAAAGAATCTTACTATATAGAGGTACTAAATAGAATTTAATTACAAAACTTTCTGCAGACGGGCGTTATTTTTCGAGCCGAATCTAACGAGCCTAATTAATCAATGTTTTGACACAGTAATGCTACAGTAACCATCGTCTAATCGCCGCTTAATTACCCTCATTACGTTCGTCTCGCGAAATAGATGGGGAGTCCTGGACTTAGTTTTGTAATTTGACTTTGTTTAGTACATAAATCGTGCCGGCATTTTGATGTGACCCCTCTAAAAACTTTAGAGGGGTCACCGAACGATTTCATCTGCACAACCCATGTTCAACCCTTCGTTTGGAGTCCGGGATCTCTTTCTTGAAACAAACAGTGATGGACAGGAAGATGATGATCATGATCTTATATCTCAAAACTCGATCGGAGCTAGCCGATAATGTCACAATGTTATAACGTTTCCATCGGTTTTTCTCTTTGTCAACTGCCAACAGGGGGTTACTACTTTGCAATTTGAGGTGCTTTAGATTAGTGACTTGAAATGGAAATACCACCGCTCACATGATACCAACATGCGTGCCTCGCCCTCGGTCTCGGTGCCTTGCCTTTGGTTTAGTGACACGAAATCGGAAATTCGTTACATCCGCACATGTCGCCTTTTGGTCCAGTATACTGAAACGAGCCCGCTGCCCGCTAGCTTTCCACCTGAAGACCATGGAGCCTCAAACGAATGAAGCCCAAAGCTTGTCCCAGCTGTTTGAATCTTCACTGGTACTCCGCTTGAAATCGATTTCTTTTCAACACGACAACCAGCACGCGGATACGGGATAACCCCTATTCGTTTCCTATGAACCTTACGATAGGACTCAACAGATCTCCTACCACTAACAGTAGCCGTAATTGCAGCGTCTATGTTAAGACCGAACTTGAAACTTGTGAGAAGATTCGGCTGCAAGGTAGTTTACTTAGTTTGCCTTAATCAACCGACAGTTTGCTATTTGCTCTGTTACTCCTACTTCGCACCATGGATGTTCCAGGACGTTGACTTGAGACATGCCAACTCAAGTCGATCTCGTAATTCAGACTCCCTATGGCGTTCAACCTCATCGATTGTTTGCAGCGGAAAGACACCATCATAGCGTTAGTATGCCGAAAAGAGACACCCTGATGATGTAGCTCGTTTCTCCTTGAAGAAACCACGCGTAGTAGGTCAACGACGTGCCAAACTCCCATCGATTTCTCTCTTGTGAAAATCATCATGGATCCCCATCAAGACCGCAGCATGTTCATAGAAGCGTGAGCATGAGCGTCATTGTGCAAATCCTGTGGCAAGAACACAGGCCATAAGCGGGCAAACATCTCGATCGACATGACCCGGACGAACACCACCAGTGACGTCCACCGGCGTCTCATCAGGACCGCGCGCCGCCTCCCGCCTCTCCTGCTCGCCGGCTTCTTCTACCTCCAGTTCCGATCCCTCAGCCGCTTCTCCCCGTCCGTCCCGTGCGACAGCCAGCAGCCCGCCGCCGCCGTCGACGACCTCCTCGACCGCCTCCGCTCGTCCGTCACCTTCCTCCCGCTCCACGACGCGCGCGGGCGAGCCGGCGAGTCCTTCATCAGCGCGCTCAACGACAGCACCGAGCCGGGGGGCGAGGCCAAGAACCTGGTCTTCCCTTCCGCGGCGTCCTCCGGCCGCGTTCTCTGCGTCTCGGCGCCGCCCCGCGTCGATGCCACCTACGCGCTAGCATGGCGCGACACGCTGCCCCGCGGCGCGGCGCTCCGCCCGGGGCTCGCGTTCGTGTCCGAGTCGGACTACGACTACCGCAACCTCTGGCACGGGCTCTCGGCGCTCGTCCCGTTCGCGTCGTGGCACGCGCGGAGCCGGTGCGTCGCGCGGCCGGCGCGGTGGGCGCTGTTCCTCCACGGCGCGGTGCGGACGGGGGTCAGCGGCTGGCTGGCGACGCTGGCCGAGGCGGCCACGGGCGCGGAGATGGCCGTCGAGACGTTCGCCGCCGCCGCGCGCCGGGCCCGTGTGCTTCGAGGAGGCAGTGGTGTTCCGGCGGCAGATGGAGGGGTTGAGCAGGGAGCGGCTGCGCGCCGCGTACGACTTCATGCGGTGCAAGGCCAGGGCGCACTGCGGCGTCGCGGACGTGTCGGCGAGAGCCGGAAGCGGCGGCGGCGACACGCCGGCCCTGCGCGTGACGCTCCTGTTCCGCGCCGGCGCGCGGGCGTTCAAGGACGAGGTGGCCGTTGCGCGCGTGTTCGAGAAGGAGTGCGCGCGCGTGGCCGGGTGCGCGGTCACCGCCGCGCACTCGAACAACTTGACGTTCTGTGACCAGGTACGTGTAATCCGCCACCAGTCCGTCCATTGCGATTTGGCTGCTTGCATCGCATGCACGCTTTCATGATCGAGCTGAAACCAATTTTTATTCCGGCACTTTTCATCATAGGTGAGGTTGCTGAGCGCGACAGACGTGCTGATCTCGCCGCACGGGGCGCAGATGACGAACCTGCTGTTCATGGAACCGAACAGCAGCGTCATGGAGTTCTACCCACTGGGATGGAGGCAGAGGGCGGGCGGGGGGCAGTTCGTGTACCGGTGGATGGCGGACCGGGCGGGGATGCGGCATGAGGGCTCGTGGTGGGATCCCAATGGCGAGCCGTGCCCTGGCTCCGACGACATCCTCAGCTGCTACAAAGACCGGCAGATCGGTATCGACGTGGCTTACTTTGCGCAGTGGGCGGGCAGAGTCTTTGCGGTAGCCAAAGAGCGTAAGACGAATGGTGGCGTCGGGGGTGCCGACAGAAGATGAGCAGCGAGAAGCAGCGGCGTGCGGTTGTAACTAGCTATGCCGCAAGAGATCCTCTTCCATCTCTTCTTCTTCTTCTTCTTCTTTGGAAGCTCTTGTTGTGTTCTAGTACTACATTTATGGGAAATGAAAATTCTCACCTTAACAACGGATGCAACACTTTAGTTTTAGTTTGTTGAGAAACTCTCAACGAACGTTTTGATGTTGAATATGATAGACCATAATTATTTGCAAAAAGTCAATGCTCGTTTATCAACTGCATAAAAGAAAACTTTCTATTTCTATTTTCAGAAAGACAATTCTCGTTTATGAACTTTATAAAAGTGAAAATTTCTATTTTCAGTGGTGATCCTTGTCATTGTGGGAAATATATAGAAGTAAAAGAAATAAGACGTTCTGGAATGAGCTATGAAGTCAATTCTAAATCATGTGTAAATCTCTCAATAACAACTTCTTCTTGGTTCACGAAACAAGCAGCCGATCATGAGTGAGAGTGTGGCAAGATAAATACTAAATGTAATATGATTCATAATTTGGATCCTTTTAGTTGTTAATGGTTAGGTTTGCCTATGGCCTACTGCGGCACTCCTCTTGAAAAACATCATATTAAACAACAAAAATTTTCTAGAATCTTTCAATAACTCCCAACTATGCAAACATGGAATTTGTTCATGAGCACCTAGGATGAGAAATATAATTGGGCCTAAGTAACTGCATGCATGCATGGCGTAATCCTTCCCTAAGCCAAAATCCTCCTCTTACCATCTAGGATGAGTAAGGTATATATCTTTTATTGATGCATAAAAGAGGCACCTATGCGTCGCATGTGCTTGGACATGTGTTTTACTTAGGTGATTTGCTTGGTACACAACTAACCAAAGTAACGAAACCAGAGACCAAGCAAGCATCCAACAGAGAGGTGGTTGAGTAGTTTTTTAGGCTGCAAAAGTATGTAGTTGAAAGAGTTGTGTCGTCTACATCACATTTTATAATATCCATGCTGTGTTTAAAGTTTTCAAATATAGGCCCATTAGATTGCAACTCCAATCTACATTTCTCCGATATTCTAGCGTGAAAAAGTGTAAAAAGCATGAGTGAAACATGTGTTTTGTTTCGATTTTATTACCTTATAGTATGAAAATGTGAATGAGCATAGATAATGCTGAAAGCGAAACAAATTTGAGCCATAACGTAGCACGGTAGTACTGTTTATCAGGGCATACAAACAAGTAAATTGTACCTATAAAAAAAGCTACAACGAAAAGAATACTATAAGGCTGATATCCACTAGTAAGAAACAGTTCTAGTATTATTTGGACAGTGTATATTCCTTTTTAGCATGATAAGAAAATAATTAATTTTATTGTATATAACAATTGAGTGACATCATCAATAAAATAAGATGTCCAAACATGACAAATCCATCAGTTATTTACCTCTACATATGTTTTAAAAAACAATGTTACAAAAAAAATATACCAAGCTTGATCTTTTGCAACTTTACAAGTTAATTTGATTTACTATACATTCATACTTAATCCCCAATTTGCTTTTGACAAAAATACCTTGAAAAGGTTTCACCATATGAGATTATATTACTCTCAAAAAGAAAAGCAAAGAGAATATATACTAGGATTAACAGCAACTCCAAACCGTGCAACGCAGCTAGCTGCAGCTGCAGGCCGCTGCTTGTCGCTGCCCCTCTTCCGCCACCGTCCCAAGGGCAGCGACGAACTCCTTGCGCTCCTTAGCCGTCGTGAAGACCTTGGCCGCCCACTGCGCGAAGTATGCCGCGTCGAGCCCGATCTGCCGGTCCTTGTAGCAGCTGAGCACGTCGTGGGAGCCGGGGCACGGCTCGCCGTCGGGATCCCACCACGAGCCCTCGTGATGCATCCCCGCCTTGGCGGCCATCCACCGGAACACGAACTGGCCGCCGCCCGCCCGCTCCCTCCACCCCTTGGGGTAGAACTCCATGATGCTGCTGTTCGGGTCCATGAACAGCAGGTTCGTCATCTGCGCCCCGTGCGACGAGATCAGCACGTCCGTGGCGCTCAGCAGTCTCACCTTTTCAAAGAAAAGCGCGGGAAGAAATGGTATTGATCAGCTAACTAGATCGTTATCAATGTTTCGACGAGCATCGCGCATGCATGCATGCGTTCATGGAAAACGTAAATCTCACGACAGGGCTGGTGGCCGACCTGGTCACAGAACGTCAAGTTGTCCGCGTGGGCGGCGGTGACCGCGCACCCGGCCACGCGCGCGCACTCCTTCTCGAACACGCGCGCGACGGCGGCCTCGTCCTTGAACGCCCGCGCGCCGGAGCGGAACAGCAGCGTGACGCGCAGAGCCGTCGCCGACGAGGGGTCACCGCCGGCTTCCGGCACGTCCGCGACGCCGCAGTGCGCCCTGGCCCTGCACCGCATGAAGTCGTACGCCTCGCGGAGCCGCTCCTTGCTCAGCCCCTCCATGTTCCTCCGGAACACCACCGCCCGCTCGAAGCACACGGGCTCCGGCGTCGCGAACGGCTCCACGACCATCTCCGCGCCCGTCGCCGCCCGCGCCAGCGTCGCCAGCCACCCGCTCATCCCCGACCGCGCCGCGCCGCGCTGGAACAGCGCCCACCGTGCCGGCGGCACGCACCCGCCGCTCCGCGTGTGCCACGACGCGAACGGCGCGAGCGCGGCCAGCCCGTGCCACAGGTTGCGGTAGTCGTAGGAGGACTCGGACACGAACGCGAGCCCCGGGCGGAGCGCCGCGCCGCGGGGCAGCGCGTCGCGCCACGCGAGCGCGTAGGTGGCGTCCACGCCGGGAGGCGCCGCGATGCAGAGCACGCGGCCGTTGGACGCGGCGGACGGGAGGACCAGGTTCCTCGCCTCGCCCTCCGGCTCGGAGCTGTCGTTCTGCAGGGCGCTGATGAACCACGCGCCCGGGCGCTCGCGCGCGTCCCTGAGCGGGAGGAAGGTAGCCGTTCCGCGGAGGCGCTCGACGAGGTCGTCGGTGGTGGCAGAGGACTGATGACTGGTGGCGCACCGGACGAGGGGGGCCAAGAGGTTGAGGTTTCGGAACTGGAGGAGGAACAAGACGGCGAGCAGGAGAGGAGGGAGAAGGAAGAGCGCGGTCTTGACACGGCGGCGCAGGTTCGTGCTGCCGTTCTTCTTGGCCATGGCGAGCTCGAGCTGTTCGCCTGTGCTCGATCTGTCCTGCGCTGTCCTTCGTAGGACTCCGTACAACGCGGGAGGCTGGGGCTCATGCAGTCATGCATGCATGGATAAATATAATCTTCCAGAGACCTTATCAGTTGACATCTTGCATCAGTAGCACAACTTGTAGCACGCGTGGTTAAGTTTAGTTTCTGATTGGGGCAACAAGTACCCATTATGCTTCTTTTCGGAGAACTAACGCGATGATCCATATGGTGCCTGTTCCAGCCGCAAGCTTTGGATTCAACTCGTTGGAAATGATGGCTGCAAACAAGTTGACATTGATATCCGTGCAGTCAACTGTGATGGTGTAAATGCGCATAGGGAGTCGAAATCGTCCGGATCATCCGTAGTACTGTATGGAGTAGAAACAGAGCAAAGCTGTTTTACACATTCAGCGAGGCTATACAACCATACGGATCAGATCAAATACACCATTATTTCAAACTCAAAAACCAACCTATCCTTGCAACGTTTACAACCAAGGGAGCGTCGGTAAATTTACTTCGAGGACAAGCGGTTGACCGACCCAGCTCCTCGTCCTCGAGAACTGGGTTCTCCTGACCTCAAGCAAGGGTTCGGAACAAGACCTTTTTACTTCGTCTACTGCATGTTCTGAGCTAAAGACGACGCTATGGTTCTTAAATATTCAAAGAAATTGGATAGCTCTTTCAAATATTTAAGCATCCAAATGTGAGACCAAGTCAACCAAATTTGTCCCCCATGTGGTCTACTCCCTCCGTTCACAATTCCATGTCATTCTAGACTTCTTTAGTTTTTTTCAAATTACATGTCATTCTCACTTTTCAATGCAAATTTTCTCTTTCCAGTACTTCTTTCTTCCTATTACACCTTTATCTCCATCTCTCTCTTTGTTTTCTGTGCATCTGTTTTTCATCTCTTCTTAATTCCCGTGTCCAGAGTTAAAATAACGTCTATTTGTGATTCGAAGTAGTATTTTGATTTGCATCTACTGGTCGAATTGAACGGAGTGGTCGAGCTGCAATTTTCTCACTCCCGTGGCTCCGTCACGGTACACGCGACAGTTACACAGCCCCAAACCAAAGAGGCCAATAAGCGAGAAGCTCCCATAAACGTTTCTATTTTTGTAGAATTGTTAATGTCCAAAAGCAGCCTTTAAAATTGTATAACTCTCCAACAAACCTTATATAGCATAGTAGAGTTTAGAATGTGTCCACGACCTCATGCAGTTAAACCCAGAGCTACTGAAAACAGTCTCTCTCACTAATAAACTGGCCGAGTTGATTTTTTTTGGTGTGATTGGTTCTCTTCCCACCTTAGCATGGCTCGGTTCTTGGGAGTCTGGCCCTGTCTCACCTGCATCGCGAGAGCGTGGCTCGGGAGAAACAAAATTGAGTTTCGTTCTCCGGGAGCCAGGTTGAGGGCTCTTTCCTGCATCTGAACGCAGGAGCCAGCCAAAGATACAAGCAACCAATCATTCTTCGATCGCATGCCCGGAGCCTGGCCGGATGTGCTGCAACTAAAATAAGGTATATCTGTAGAATGATTGGTTGCTCGCAAGTTGCAGAAATAAGGTAAATCAGATGACAATTAGAAATGTATAGATGTAAACTAAAATAAGGTATATCTGTAGAATGATTGGTTGCTTAGATATATCTGTAGAATGATTGGTTGCTTGCGAGCAACTAAAATAAGGTAAATCAGATGACAATTAGAAATGTATAGATGTAAACTAAAATAAGGTATATCTGTAGAATCATAAAGCAATTGATAAGGAATGAAAATATGAAATTATTATGTGTATTATAACCAAAGTAAATTATCCTAGATAATGAACAATGAGTTGCAATTCTCACAGGCTGTAATTTGGCAGACTGAATACCACTTATGGAACAAAATATCAGCTTTTACATTGTAAAACATTTAAATCTAATCTGAAGTAACAATGAGAAACATTGAGTGGACTTGGTGTTAAAAAAGAGTAAAGGCAATGCAATTTGAAGGTACAAATATATCTAAGCAGCTCCAATTTGGTGCAAAAATATTCAATGCCAAATCATAATAACATACTATATATCAAGACAGTCGTATTTATTTTACTGCAACCAAACTGATGAAGATACATTAGCCTAATGAGATGACGTAAATATTTATGTAAAAGACCCAATATACATATGCTGGCATCAAACACAGAATGTCAGCATACATATACGAATTTCATAAGCGATGGAAACCAGAATTGTAGGTCTCATAAAATCTGCAAGGTATTGATTTCCTTCCCTAGCTAGTCACATAATATTCTGTCCTTTTTTGTTTAATTCTTCGATGGTGCAGTATAAGATCAACGAAACTAATACGTCGCCTCATACATCAATGTAATGCACAATGCAGCGAAGGGCATGACTTATCAACGTACATTTAGCTGAAATGGTAAGACCATGAAGCTTCTAGCCATGACTGCCCCTGCAGCACAAGTAAGGCTTTTGGTGTCCTGTGGCCCTCATCTTCTTCTGCATCGAACCGGGAAAATAGAGATAAGTCTGAGAAACCTAGGAATCAAATCCTAAGCACACAAATGGCATGAGCATGTCCTGAAGAGATTCGCTGACAGAGAAAGATCCCGTACAACCATCGAAGCTTGGGCCGTCTTCGTTTCATTGCTCATCCCATCCTACCGGCCGTCGATTGAGATATGTGGCTGCATCAATTAAGCATCAATTGCACAAACTGGAGCCCCTGCCGCGCCGCCGACTGCCTCTTGGCCGCCCCCGCTCCACAAGCAGGTTGGCCAGGGCCAGGGTGAGAGGAATGCCATCTGCCCCTTCCACGCCGGTCGAGTCCTCGTTTTCCACTGCCGGCACCCGTCCCGTCGTTTGGCCTGCACTGGTTGGGGCTCCAGCAAGGCGCGGCGACAGGAAGGAAGGAGGGAGGCAATAAGAAGCGGCGACGTATCCCTCTGCGCCTTACCATCCTGCCGCTGCGACATGCCGGCGTGGGAGCCGCTAAGGTGCGCCTACGCGCAGCCATGATCCCGCTCCCACCCAACCTGCAGCCGCAAGTTTTCGTAGCCAAAGCCGGCCGTCCTGGCTGTTGCGACGGTCGTTGGGCTGGCCGGGGCCGGGACGACGAAGGAGGAGGGCGAAAGAGTGGGAATGGCTGAGAGAGGAAGGAGGGAGGAGCCCCAGGTGAGGCGCCGACGGCGTGGTCGGGAGCATAGACGACGATGCCTAGGCGGAGGAGGCGCGGTGAAGGAGGAGCCGCCGATTTCTTCTGGAGCCAAGGGCTAGCCCTGGCTGGCAGAATTCATATGGCAGCCTGCGTTGAGGAGACGCGACCCTACAGAGCCCATGGGCTGCGTAGCAAGGACGCGGTCTGGAAGCCCACGCGGACACGCGGCGCAAGAACATTGGCGAAAACTGCAGAGGCTCTCAGAGGGCTCCGTTTTCTTACCCGATAAGGGTACTAGAGAAAAAGGCGCGCTACGCTGCGCCCAGAGAGGCTTCATTGATCAACTTTCAGAAGTATAAAATTAGCAGTATGACTTCCTCCTGACACAGTCTAGAAAAATCTCGGTCCCGTGGCCTCTCTCTCTTCCGATTTTTTATTTCTTTTCCCTCTTTCTCTCAAGATTCTTTGCACCTGCTCTCTCTCACGCATGCCTGCCTGTGGTCAAGCAAATAGCTCATGTATGCCAAACAGAAAACACGCACAGGCCACAAACCATCAAGCTGTCAGGTCCAAGCAAGGACAAAGCAGACATAAGACGGCTAGACATCAGCTGAGGTAGGCCAAAAACGTACTATAAAAAATGAGCCAACCGGGCCAAAAACGTACTATAAAAAATGAGCCAACCGCAAGGCACGAAAGCCAAAGGAGCGACCGCGTGCGGGCCATCTGCAGGTCGCGGTGAAGCAGACGCGGGTAATTGTGAGAACGCCACACCACCTCAAAAACACGTGCCGCACTGTGAAAGTTCCACGTGAGCCAAAACGCCGTGCGCTCGCGGAAGCTATGCGCTTTCAGCTTTAGACTATACATAGGAACGGAGAACATCTCCTGTGTTACCGGCCCTTAAGGTGTTATCGTGTTACCAACTTAAATATCGTTTAAAATATGCATCAAAAAATTACAACAAAAATACGGATGGATAGCTCATGTTATCTTTTATCATCATGCAAAAGTTGAGGTACAATAGAAACTTGTACAAGGTACAAAAAAAAGAGAAATCAGGCTGTGAATAGTGTGGGTTGCAACTGTTCATCCTGTACCCGCAACCCGTTACTATTCACAGTCTGATTTCTCTTTTTTGTTTCTCGTTCCACAAGTTTTGGTTGTACCTTGAATTTTGCATGATGGTAGATGGTTGCATGCTCTATCCATTTATATTTTTGTTGAATTTTAGATGTACATTTAAAGGTGGTACAACGATTGGTAACACGGTAACACGCGAACCCGCGGTAACATCTGATGTCATATTCCGACCGTGGTAGCCAACGGTTTAGCTGTTATGGAATTGATATTCCACATAAAAAGGTTTGAAGAAAGTCAAATTTGATTTAGAAGAAGAAAGAAGAAAAGTTTTCCTTGCAGGCCCCCCATACGTTGTCGTTTCCAA
Organism: Eragrostis nindensis; assembly: GCA_012490785.1. Lineage (NCBI taxonomy): Eukaryota > Viridiplantae > Streptophyta > Magnoliopsida > Poales > Poaceae > Eragrostis > Eragrostis nindensis. Next base: position 11,405 of record JAAXCT010001757.1, read on the forward strand.
TTTTTTAAGCTACATTTTAACGAATAAACTCCATATCATATCTCATCCATGTCACCACGTGCCCGCCCCGCACGCGCCGAAATTTTCCCTAGCCAGGCTCACGTACGTAGCTCGACCAGGCACATGCGTCCTCGTTGGACTGTAGTGTTTGGTGGGGGTACATTGCGCTTACGTGTACGTATACATGTACACGTTATTGTACGTATACGTGCCTACAAACTTACCTACCGAACCTAGCCACGGCTCTCGGGATCGGGAGTCGTGCCGCCACTGCGGAGAAAAAGGGAAGAAGCAGAGGCCCCCTGTCAAGCCCAGACAACCGCCTTGCTCCGTTGCTCTGCTTTCTCTGCTTTGCTCGCTCTCGCTGCAGATCAATGGCGAGGTTGGAGGAGCTCAGGCGGAGGCTGCGGCCCTTGTTCTTCGACGGCGACGGCAATGGCGCATCCGCCGCCGGCCCTCTTGCCGGCTGCGAGGTAAGAGCTCCTTCGTCTCCTCAAGTGCGTGCTCTCCCTATTTCGAAATGGCTTTCGGAACTTTAAAGCGGGGATCGCTTGTTGTTACCCGCAGTAAAACTGGTAATATTACTGGATTTGTTTGACCCGGGAATTACACAAATTTTAGGACCTACGGTGTCTTGTAGTCTTTTTTTTCCTTGATTATGATTGACCCCTGGTATATCCCCAATCTGCCATGTATCAAACAGTATACTAAAGAAAGTTTTTTCTTCAGAAGATAGTTTGGTGTGTCAAGGCAGGCTACATAGCGTACCTCTTTTCTCACTGTTTCTTTGTGAAGGTTTTGGACAGTGGAACTGTGAACTTACAGAGTAGGTCTTCTGTCGAATATGACATCACTGAGCTTGGATTCCATAGACGACGAACTGGAAAAGCTGATGAATCGCATTTTTGTGATAAGGCATACCGATGCTCTTCTCATGAAATGCATATTTTTGGTCCTTTTGGTAGTGGTTCAAGCAGTGTTGTCCAGAGAGCAATTTATATACCAACTCATCGAATTATGGCTTTAAAGAAGATTAATGTCTTTGAGGAGGTTAGCTTTTATACGCCTTATGACCACATTCTTCTGTTCTGCCTCTGTAGTAGCTGCTCACTTTTCTTACTAAATCTCACTTATGTTGATATATATTCATAACTAAGAAAAATATCAGAAATCCATACTTTACATGCTTATTCTGCAGTGGAATCTTTATGGAAGGCTAATGATGCAGATTATGGACGAACTGATCAAGTTTGTACATTTTGTCAAAACACACATAATCCAAAGTTTGTAAATTTTGCATGAGAGCAGATTTAGAGAAATTGATTTAGCGCTTTGATAAACTTAGCTTCTTCTGTTACCATTGGAGAATGAAATCAAATAAATCCAGCCTTTTCTTTTTCTGAATGCCACACCTGTATGCCCATCGACTGGATCAAGTCATCGTGATGTTATCAATTGTGACACAAATTTGTTCATTAAATTTACTTTTGGCTCGAAGATAACCAGCACAGACTGTCTCTTGAAGTACAATTTATCATCATATTATGATACATACTCTTCATTTATTTATTGTTGCTGTTAATTTGACCAGCTAATACATGTGGTTGAACTAACTCATTTTTTTATAACACTTTATATGACTAATACAAATTGATTTTGTTTTGTATTCTCCTCTTATATGCCACAGGAAAAAAGGGAGCAGATTCTTAATGAGTTGAGAACACTATCAGAAGCCTCCTGCTATCCAGGCATTGTTGAATTCCATGGAGCATTTTACGTGCCTGATTCGGGAGCAATGTACTTTGTACTTGAATACATGGATGGTGGTTCATTAGCAGATATTATCAGGATCTAGAAATTTATTCCAGAGCCAGTTCTTGCACATATGCTGAAGGAAGTGTTGCCAGTATGGATCTTTAATTTGAAATATTTGTTATATTTATTTATAGCCCCGTAACAGTTGTGGTTTTTAGTGACTAGTTCTACTTTTTCAGGCACTGCGCTACTTGCATGAGGTGAAGCATGTAGTTCACAGAGATATAAAACCAGCGAATTTGCTTGTAAATCTCAAGGGTGATGCAAAAATTTCGGACTTTGGGGTGACTGCTGGTTTGACGGACTCAATGAGAACGGTATGCTGCCTCCTGGTGCTAAAATATTATGTTAAATTGCTTATAATCAAAGTAATTATCAATGAATGTTGAGTAAAAAAAATGATTTAGATTGGACAATAATCAACGCATATGTCTAGTACGTCTCCCAGTGTGCTGCCTTCGTTGGCACTGTCACTTATATGTCTCCTGAGAGAATTAGGAACAACTGCTACTCATATTCTGCTGATATCTGGAGCCTTGGGCTAACAATGTTGGAATGTGCTACCGGAAGATTCCCATACGATCTAAATGGATGCCTTAGCGATCTCATGTTGCAGGTGAGATGACTGTCAAGAAATAGCCACCATCTATATGATTTTAGTTGTTAATCGCCATTTTTTCTGATGAAATACAACATTTTCTTCATTTGTTTGATATGTGAGTACCATGTGAGATATTGAATAAGCATATCTTTTGTATATCAGTTTCTCGGGTTCTTTTGGAAATTTGAATCATAGTCTGTTTCCGAGTTCGTGTTCGAGAAAAAAAAGTCTGTTTCCGAGTTTCTGGTTAGATAAACACGCTCTGATAGAAGAGCTTCTAGTTAGTTCTTGGTGTGCTCTGTGCTCTCTATATTAATTGTATGATAGGCATAATCAACTATATACTGCCAGAACTGCCTCATTTTATCAATATTGTACTACTCCTGTGAACAATGAGATCCTCTACTTGAATATATCTTTAACTCTTGATATCACCTTATCGTATTGCAGATATTGGATGATCCATCACCAAAACCACCAAAAGATGGTTATTCACCAGAGTTCTGCTCTTTCATCAATTCTTGCTTGCAGAAAGATGCTAAGGCAAGGCCAACATGTGCGCAGGTAACATGAGATCTTGTTTCACTTAATTCGATATCTGTAGCTTAGATCATGTGCCATGAATTTATTCAGTTTATCAGGTATTACAGCACATAGGCGTGTATTTCAGCAGTTCTAATTTTTACATAAAGATGCAGTTCACTGTAGTTTTCTTGTTATAACATTACATTTTCTATTAACATGTTGAGCATTTTGCAGCTTCTTTCACATCCCTTCATTAAGAGATACAAAGGAACTGATGTGGACTTATCCTCGTATGTTAAAAGTATCCATGATCCAACTGAAATATTAAGGCAAATATCACATGTAAGTTCCATATATTTGTCAGTTTACATTTCTGTGATATGTGTAATCCGTGTATTCTGAAGCTAATGTTAGATATGTTCCAGAATCAGGACTATAGCTAGGACAATCGAAATAATATGGTCAGTCTGTCACACACCTACTTAATTGACTGATTTGGCAAGAAGCAGCCCAGTTATCTAAAATTTGAAGCAGCCCAGTCACACACCTACTTAATTGACCGATTTGGCAAGAAGCAGCCCAGTTCCGTAATCCAAATAATACTCCTGCTCTTATGATGGAAGTGACTTATTTGTCCTTAACCAACTTTTTGTGAGTCATAAACAGAGGAAATCATTCTTCCTGAACCACTTTTAAAAACTGTACCCTAGGCAACAATATGCTATTTGTGCTTTTTTTCTGACGGAAACTTGGCAGGTGCACTGCCTATTCATTAAGAGAGAAGCAAAAACAGGAAATACAAAAGTCTTAACAGGTTCATGAAGCACCTAACAGGCAGCCCGAGGCTGGCTTGCTAGATCAGAAGAAAGGAAGATGACTACTGGTAGCAAATGGCCAACAATCTGGCCAAGCAATGATAAAAAACACAAAAGATAAAATTGGAGACCGAAAGAATTATCTTGCTGCCATTGTTCACCGGAATATGCTATTTGTGCTCAAAAATCCCTATCGCATAAGGGAACGTATCAGGTGGAAACCAACCCCTCCGTGCAAACTATGAAAACTTCAATCTGAGTCACACGATGTTGATCTAAGGGGACGCTCAAGGGAGGTGGGAGGGGTGATTTGCAAAAGCGAATTTGTAAATCACCCCTTCCACCTCCCCTGAGCTTGAAAATCACCCCTCCCACCTCCCCTGAGCGCCCCCCTTGGATCAACATCGTGTGGCTCAGATTGTAATCATAGTTTGCGCGGAAGGGTTGGTTTCCACCTGATACGTTCCCATCGCATAAATGCATGTAATCATGACATAATCATGTGCACCAAACTCATGATACGCCTGTGACTTTCTCATCATTTGGTAGATTCTGGATCAAAATTTCATGTATATGGCTAATATCATGTTCACACTTTATGAAAATGACAGTTCGGTAATATTTTTCTATCTTACTGACCCACAAAGTATTCATATGGTTTTCTACTTTTCTTTATCCCAGATTCTTGTTGTGCATTACTACCTGACTTTTGATGGCTCGGACAATATCTGGCGTTACATGAAAACATTCTATAGAGAAGAGTCTCTTTTCAGGTATGATAGTATTGGGCAAAGTTGTTAATGTGATATGTACCAAATGCATTTGGTTCGAATGTTTTTGCTGCTAGACTCTATACTGTGAAATTAGGAAACAAATAACTGCTTTTTCAAGTTGCCTATTGAGAATGAGCATCATGGAAGAACAATACACGTTAACATGACCTTTATCTAGTTTCTTAGGGGAAGCATATCACGGTGAAAACGACATACTTGGGACCTTATCAAGAATAAGGGAAATTTTGAAAGGTAGCCACCCTCGTGGTAAGATTGTTCATGTGATAGAGAAGGTTCGCTGTTGTGCACATGGGGAAGAAGGAGTCGCCATTCGCGTGTCTGGCTCATTCATTGTGGGTAATCAGTTTCTTGTTTGTGGGGATGGCTTGTGCGCCGAAGGGATGCTAAGCGCTGATGAACTCCCCTTTGACATCATGAACAAGGAGGTAGGTCATTTTCAAGAGGAGTTCTTTATGAAGCCAGGGAATGCCATAGGATGCTTCGTCATACTAAGGCAAAAACTTTACATTGTTGAACAAATGAAACTTCACCTCTCAGGTCAGCACCTTTTGGAAAAGCATCTTAATATGTGCATTACTGCATTGTACTGGATGTACTGTTCCCTATTTGCAAATTCCTGACGAAGCAGATTTATCTCTTTTTGAGGCTGAAAATCTTCTGTAAAAGAAGAAACCGAAAGCATCACCGTTGGCCTCTGCATCAAGCCTTCAGGAGTTCAGGTTGAGATGTCAAAAGGAACGACTTGAAATCAGTCTTATGAAGCAGTCCTTATGGGAAAAAGGTATATCATCTACCTTATGGGAAATTCACCGTCTGGATCTGACCACGCCTTATGGAAATTCACCGTCTGGATCTGACCATGCCGTATGGGAAAAAGGTTATGAACCACATGTCGGTCTGATAAAGTATGGATATACAGAGAAGGTATATCATCTACTCTGATCGCTGAGACTCTGGTATCTAACCTAGCCTAAGGAGTAGACCTTATGCACAATGACTGTGCAGAGTTTCTGTAAAACGTTCTGTAAATCCACACCTGAGGAAATTGTATATATGCCGCTACAATACACCCGACTCCGGTACGCTGGCATCTGTCCTGTAAGACCAGTAGTTCAAATAACAGCTGTACCTAAGTGACGAACTCTGAATTTGTCTTAACGGCCAGTGTTGATTGTCTCCGTTTCCTATCCAATTGAGCGTATGCTCGAAGCTGAAATAGATGATGAACCATCACTCTTATAACAGGGCAAAGGACGAGAGCTGTATTCTGTCACTATGAAGTACTATGAAAACTTCAGTAGGCGGGGAACCTAGCTAGTCCTGGTTCAGGAAACAATAATGCGCGCAAGACTGATTCTGTAACCGTGCAAGTCATATTGTCACGAATAGTTTGCAAGCTCAGTTTACGGTGGCAATACCATCAGACGATCTAATTTCACATATTACAAAATAAATCTCGACATACTAGGTTGCAGTGCTGTTTTCAGCACTAAAATTTATACACCGCCGGCAACACATTCCAATTGCGCGGCCAATTGAGCTTTTTGTTCCAGTGCACGCAAGAGGCACTTACAGTTTGGCATGGTTCGTTTCCAGCACTCGGTGCACGGTTGCCTTCCTCGTTTCATCACCGAGCGGGAGCGGCGCACGTCCAATAATCATCGACTCGACGGTGCATTCGTCAACCAGCAAGCTAGGCGCCCGGCCCCTGCCTGATCCCTGCTTTTGTGTCGGCACAAGCTCGACGTGACGGACGGGAAAGGCCAGAGGTAAACATGAACAGCGACCCACGGGCGTTGCCCACGCCGCTACAGCCTCTGTCCCTGTCTGACTCTTCCCACTGTAAATTCGGCATCTGTCAGCTCTTGAAGATGAAGTTACGACGTCAAGATATCGTGGCACTGGAAGATGAAGTTACGACGCCAGCGCCTTAGTTTGCTCTGTCTGTTTTGTTTCGGGCTGCAGCGCCTTAGTTTGCTCTGTTTTGAGGGTCACTAGTTTTGTTTTGTATTTGTGTAGGTCGCAGAGTGTCTTTCTAGCCCTTCTGTTTGAGTTTCAGCCGGCCTTCGGGTCTGGGTAGAGTGTGTGTGTTGTACGAACTTCTTCTTCTTCTTAATGAAATACGTGCTCCGCACGTTCTCGAAAAAGATATCGTGGCACAGTACGCATCATCTGTCTACTAGAGATTCACAAAAGGTTCCGTTCGTGCTCAGCAGGCTCATGTCAGCGTCAGAGCGTCATCCGGTGACGGCGAAAATGACGGCGCCGACCGGGCTGCCGACGCTGTCGATCACTGCCCGCCGGCGGGAGCCGAAAGCAGGGAACGCATGGTGCCGTCCTCTCTCTTCGCTGTTGGAAAATCTCGTGTAAATCTTGGGCGTCAAAACATGTTAACGCCGCATATCTCTCGTGACGCGATCGGTCACCTAAAGTTAGGTGGCTCCGGCCGTTTGCCGCGGTGAGTTCCGTCTCTTTCACCGCGGCTCCGGCCGGCCGTCGTCGGAGAGATATCCCCTGTCGGGCGCCCCACCATGTCCCGGCGGGCGCGTGGAATCTCCAGTGCGGTGCGCGCGCCTCCGTTTTTCATTGCCACCAGCTCACAGCTGTCGCGAGCAGCGGGTTTGCACGTCTCACGCGTCGAACGCTGTGCGCGTGGGGGCGGCGACCTAGCTTTTGTATACGTACGTGCGCGTGTGATTGGCCAAGTTATCGTCGGAGCACGACCGGGCCGGCAAAGTTTCAGAATCTTCTTGCAACAGAAGAGCGGAGAATAACATTCATCTCAACTGTATATTGTTCGGTCCAATGAGCGTGCATTGGCCTTAAAGTGGTATGTATACAGAAATGGGTAAGCTCCATGTAGAGAGGTGGATCAACGATCTCTAGAAACTCTTGCATATACTAGCCGATGGGTACAAACAAATTGCACTGTAACTCTGGCATATTGGAGTAGTAGTTCGCAAGCATGAATTCTGCTAGAGTTGATGACGTCCATTCTTTTTCCAACGAAAAGAAAAATGCAGTTGTTGGTGCAGGTCTCGGTGTGATTGAGCTGGATAACAAATTCATTTAGTCTTTAGGAAAAACCGAAAAATAGAGTCACTACAGAAGCGCGGCGCAAATAGGAGTTCTATTTCAATGAGGTCAATTACTTCTGCTTCTGCTGCCGCATAGGACCGAGCGGTGGCAGATCCAGGCCAGTACTACAAGGTTGGAGTACAAACAAATTGCACTGTAACAAATTGACGCAGTGGAAATTCCTTCAGATTTTAGCATAGGATCCAGCACACTTTTTTCTGACAGAGCAGTTCTGTTCCGCCGTGCAAAATGTTTTGGATTCAAGTGACGCGACCCCATAGCTGAGGAGCCAATGAACCAACCTGGGACCAGCTGCTGGTTGTGTCAGGCCAAAATTTCTATAGTGAGCTAGTACTGTGATTCACGGTTTCAGAACCAAGCTCCTTCCCTTTACGTTTAGGGAAGTGCATAGCGCGGGACCATGGATGTAATGCCATTTTGATGAGCTTTCTTTTGATTTTAGCACAATTTATAGTCTCTACAGCAATGCTTATATAAAGAGACCGGGTACTGTCCGTGATGAGTGCTGTTGCCTTGTGCATGGAGTTTTTGATATGGAGAAAACTTCTAAAAATATGCGAACATGATCTTTAGCTGAATTTGACAATTGTGCCTATCTTTCAACATCTCCCTGTTTTATGAAGGGCTTGTGTTCAGCCTTTAAGGTTTGGTTGGCCAGTCTCAACCGAACATGAAAATTTTGTTGTTCAGGGCCTTTCGTTTCTTGGATCAATCTGGCTGACTACTGGCCATTAATTTCTTTCTTCAATTGTGTACACATTCCCATTTGATCATCACATGCTGCAATAGTAGAGGAAATTTGTTCCAACAGTGGTGGCGGCAAGAGAGAACAGAGACCTGCTTGGCATGGCATGGCATGATGCAGCTCTGCCTTTCGGATGGAGAAGAACTTGAAGAACCAGCCGGGCCAGACACCCAGCTGCCCACTTCGCCGTCTCGCTAGGCTGGCGCTCCACCGTTACGGCATCCATCCATCACATCTGCCGCGACCCCACACACCTTGTCACGATTTCTTAGGTTTCGTTCATGATGGTCATTCTTCCATCACATATCTTTATGTGTATGCATTATACGGTCTTTTATTTTTTTCCCCTGATTCAATGAAGATGCCATCATAAGGAGAAAAAAATAGTAATAATATGTGATGATGTGTTGGCTAGCAGTGCGGTGTGTTGCTCTGTGAGGTGGAATTGGGTGGAGCATCAATTCAGCCAGCCCAAGACTTTAGGTCATCTCCTAAGCCACAGGCGTGAATGAAAGGGTCATGCATGTGAGAGCTTTATGCCCCCAGCATGTCAAACAACCAGGCCATTGGCATTAGGTGGGCGTGTGGGCGCGCCATGGAAGCTGGAAGCAACCAGGCTATCTATAAATATTTGTGTGTGCGCACTGTGATCTAGCAAGCGTAGCTAGGACTCCTTCGTGTACTACTCGTCAACCCGAGATGCAGGGCTAGCCATTACTCTCTCCTCGCGATCTTTATCTCACTCTCAGCCTGCCAGAGCCAAGCAAGAAGAAGATCCTAGGGGGAGGAGATAATGAAGAGGCTGGTGATGCTGAGGCGGTGCCACGCGCCGCCGCCGGTGGAGTTCGGCCGGTGCTGCGGCGGCGGCGGCGTGCGGTACGGGGAGTGCCGGCGGAACCACGCGGCGAGCACGGGCGGCCACGCGGTGGACGGGTGCCGCGAGTTCCTGGCTGCCGGCGAGGAGGGCACCGGCGGCGCGCTCCGCTGCGCCGCCTGCGGCTGCCACCGCAGCTTCCACCGCCGGGTGGTGCAGCGCTGCTGCTGCTGCTTCTACCGCGACGACGACACCAATGCCCTCGCGGCCGCCACCGCGGCGGCGGCGGCGGGAGCAGCAGGGAGATGGGACTGCTCATCGCCGGAGTCCAGCACCACGGCCAGCTAGAAGCAAAGATATCGCCCGCAAAACCCGTGCATGCAGTTGACAACTGGTTTTGCCCCTCGCGTATGCTTCCTTCGCTTTCTTCATTTGACTAGCTAGCTGATCATGTGCCTCGCGCTTGTATTATTGATGCCTTTATTTTGTGCACAACGCTATTGTTGCCACTTTTGTGAACAATCCCCCATTCATCACGGGCTCTTCGTGTCTGTCCTGCCTTTTTGCACGAGATTATTGTGTCTATGATGATGCCTTGGCGAGATCTACAGAAGGAACTTTGTCAGCCCGCTGTATGTGCATCAGTGATGAATTGGAAAAAGTACATCTGCCGCCGCCTATCTGCTTAATTTGACACCCACTGTTCGAAAGTCTATTGAGTAGTACTAGAATTTTAGTTTCGAGGCTGACCAAACTTCTTTGAATTAATTTTACTCTTTGGGGTCGGGTTATTAGTTTATAATGTTAGGACTACATTTTTTAATTTACCTTTGAGCTGAATGCATTTTACTAACATGATTAATTAAAAAGCGGGGAGAGAGAGAGAGAGAGAGAGAGAGAGTACCCGATTGGTAAACATAACTATTTGGGCTAGTCATATGAAAATTGTATCATTACATCTGATATGCTAGGAAGTACTACTATCTAGTGAAATCAGTAGTCAAAATCAAGATGCTTATTGTCGTGTCTTTGTCAAAGAACCATATAGTACACTCTTAAATAAAGATACTGACAAAGTTCAGCGCACAAAACCCTCTTAACTGCGCATTGAACTCCTGTTTCATCCGGTGTCAGTGGAATTCATGTACTGAAGAGATTTGGTGCATATAAATGGAGTATCATACAGAGCAGTCGATGCATGACCCTTATTACTAATTTGGTGCATAAATGGGGCACAGTAAATCAAAGCAGACGATCTCAGTACAACGTTGTACATTTGTAGGTTACAGAGGTGGTACAAGACTTTAAATCCGTTAGGGACGTACACGTACGTACACACTACGGCCAGTGATGTACAGCTGCAGCTTTTGAGCTTTTCATTCTGTGCGCGATCGTGACGATTTTTGGACCCAAATCCAAGGACCGAGCTAGCATTGCAAATTCATGGTGCGGCTTGTGGACACCACGATTTTTATTTTGACATTTATGTGGAAGGAAAAGTTAGATGGCGTGTGTGTGCTCTCGACAGGAGCATAAAAGAGCAGCACGGCAACAATAAGGCCAATCTCAGTGGGAGTTTCATTCCTATTAAATGACATGCCACGTAGGCAAAAATGATGACATGGCGGAGTATTTATTATGAAATAGGCTGGATGGGTTTCATCCCTATGAAACTCCTTTGGCACTATTTCACATGTATGAAACTCCAATTAAACATGCATTGAGAGTCTAAAACTTCATCTCAACTTATTTTGACCAATCACGAGACAACAAGTTAATATGATGGCTTATCTATGAAACTGTAAGATAAAATTGTGCATTGAGAGAGCTCATTTCATATCTCAAACTAGAACTTTTAAGATGATGTGGCACTCTTGAAAAAAGTGAAATGAAACTATGCATTGAGGTTGGCCTAATGTAGTAACACTAGATTGCTCCGAGTTATGCACGTTATAAATGAGTGCCCTCTTGTGCGCGCTACTATTCGAAAGTATCGGTATTGACACGTCTTTTATGCACGTGAAAGCTATCGGTATTGACACGTCTTTTACTATTCGAAGTTGCGTCGCGTTTGCATATCCACCCGTTTGTGGTTTTGCCAAAACGGGAGTACAGCTACTTTGCACGAATCTCTGTGCAGATCCAAGAGTGTTGAGTGTACACTACAATAATACTACTTCAGTTCAGAAATATAGTGTACACCTAGTTTTGTCCTAAGTCAAACTTTTTGAACTTTGACCAACAATATCTAAAAGTATATATTGTTTCAAAGTATGGTAGTTATATATTATGAAAGTTCATTTCATGATGAATTTAGTAAAAGCATTTTCATGTTGTCAATCTTTACGGTTTTGGAGATATTATTAGTCAATGTTCAAAAAGTTTGACTTAGGACAAAACTAGATGTACACTATTTCTGGACGGAGGGAGTATATTACTCTATAATGATGGGCTTATCCGTAGTAGGATGCCATCATACGACATGGAGTAAATATTGTAGTGTTCGGCATTCTAACCCTAACAACCGTCGTATGATTAGAGCAAGAAGGGGCCAGAGTAGGATGCTATTAGTCGAAGATGGTAGCGCTGTGGCGTTCTCAAATTCATCGACATGGAGCAATAAAGAACAAAGTGTCTCGACTGTGATAGCGAGGCGAAGACGCAATCATCGACGGAGAATAAGGTACTCTGTACTCCGGCCCTTTTTTGGTCTTGTCGAGATTCTTCTGGCCATGTCAGTGGGTTAGTGAGTGTTTGGTTTTCTGTGATGTCACTCGAATTTGTGTTCTCTCACAATAAATCTGGTGAAGGAGACGACGATGAGCTAGACGGCGGAAGTTGATCAAACTGGCGTCTGGAAGGTTCTGTCCCTTTTTGTGCGAAAGGGAAGAGTTTCGGTTTTCTCATCACTCACATAAGGAAATGTGGTTGCAAGGTCCAGCCCAAGTAAGCTTAATCAGCGTGTCCCAATAGGGAACAACCTATGGGCTAGGCTGAGCTGTGCTGCTCACCTAATCTCAAGGCCCACGAAGTTGAACTCGCGCGCGGCGTGGAATCTCCACGGCGCGCGCGGAGCAACGCCACTCTTTTTTTTTAGGAACTCGGAGCAACGCTACTCTTTTTTTTTTTGAGCCAACGGAGCAACGCTACTCGGAATCGAATTCCTCCGCCTGGCGTCCGGAGGGCCCACTACTGCCTGATAAAAAGGCCGCGTGGGCTTTGTTTCCTGCTCTCGCGTGCGTGTACGGAGTACAGACCAAACCAAACCTTCTGCGCCGAGATCCGTCTCTGCACGCTGCAGCGAGCGCGCGCACTCATCGGCGACGAGCCTAGGTCACCCTCGTCGGTGGCAGCGAATAAGTCATGGCGGAGCACAAGCAACCAGACGCCGCCTCCGGCGGCATCCGCCTGGCCCCGTGCGCCGACCGCTCCTGCCGGTTCTTCAGTGGCACGCCGATGTGCTCCAGGTGCTACGAGGAGAAGGTCGTCAAGCCCATGGAAGAACTGGAAGCCACCCTCGCCGAGATCAGGAGGGTCAACGCCGGCAAGCAGCACGTTGCGTCGAGCAGGGGCGGCGCGGGGAAGAAGGTCGGCGTCAGAAACTGTAGCTGATCGTCCAGTCCAGGTCTCGGCGCATCCAATCCAAAGGCTGTCGCGCGCGAGCCTTTTCCGGATGTACGGTTAGCGGTTAGGTTTCGATCGGTTAACATTGTTTTCTCCTGACGTTTGTCGACGGGTAATAGGACCTTTTACTGCTGTATATAAACTGAAGAAGAGAAGTATATGTACTATATACCAAGCTGAATGGACAAGAAGGCATCAGGCTTATTGCATTGCAACTATACTGTTGCCTATATTGGTTGGGCCTTCCGTAAAGAGAACAAGTACTACAGCTTGAGCTCATCTATCTTATACCGTGAAATATTCCTCAACCCCACTAATATAAACCGAACTAGTTCATATCTGTGGGCCTTCTGAAGGAAGTGCTTACATTTTGTGGATTTGCAGGTGGCACAACATAGTAATATCGATCTATATGTAAAAACTTGCGCATCCTAATATTCAGACACCAAAATTATATGGATCTCTTAGCGTAACAACGATGAGTTAGCATGATCCAAGAACAGTTGTGCTGGATGTTGCGGTTGTTCTTCGAGAGGAGCAAGAAAAGAAGACGAGCCGCTTTATTGTAATCGGACGGTTGTCACTTGTCAGACGTCAATCGAAGACAATTTGGTTTACGGGCACCTATCGTATAGATGTTCCCATAAAATTTCGATTAAAAAAACTCCCGTACTTTGGTTCGAGTGGAGATGCTCAAATTCATACAAAAATGGGCCAGGAGTTTTATCATCCATTGAAGGAGATCGAGCAGCCAGCCACCGAGGATAGGGCATTCTCTGCTCTGCTCTCACGTATAGTACGAAACAAACAGTCGGCTGCACGCGCTCAAAAAGCGCCGATCCCTGTGGCTTGAGCAGCGGCGACCTGATGTTGGAGAAGCAGGAGGCCTCGCCTCTGGTTATGAACTCATGACCGTCTGCGGACCACGCCATGGCCGACGGCTCTTCACCATGCAACACTCAGATGTGCACAACGTTGCGGCTTCGTTTTCGTTGCACCGGTGCATGCGTGCCTAGCTGGACGTGACGTGAGCGTGACAGACAGACCCGATCGATTCGGCTTGTGCGGCGCGCGTCCGAGCAGGAACCACCCGTCAACCCGTGGAACCTTGGAGATCCTCTCGGACTGGCCGTGGCGTAGAATCCACGCGGCAACAGGCAAAACCGCGTCGGACTGGAGAGCCACGACCCACGAGCCGACGACTCGGATCCACACAGCCCCCGGGACGTCCCTTTATAAAAGGGCACGTACGCTCTGCAGTTTCCCATACTCGTCGAACCAGTACAGACCAAACCAAACCGTCTACGCCGATCCGTCTGCACGCTGCAAGGCGCGCGCACTCATCGGCGGCGAGCCTTGATCACACCTTCGTCGGCGCGGCAGCGAAGCCATGCCAGAGCATAAGCAACCCGACGCCGCGTCCGGCGGCATCCGCCCGTCCCCGTGCGCCGACCGCTCCTGCCGCTTCTTCAGCGACACGTCGATGTGCTCCAGGTGCTACGAGGAGAAGGTCGCCAAGCCCATGGAAGAACTGGAAGCCACCCTCGCCGAGATCAGGAGGGTCAACGCCGGCAAGCAGCACGTCGCGCTGGGGCAGCCGAGGACTGTTGGTGCCGTCGCAGAGGCGAGGAACGTCGCGTCGAGCAGGGGTGGCACGGGGAGGAGGGTCGGCGTCAGAAACTGTAGCTGATCGTCCAGTCCAGGTCCCGGCGCATTCAATATCCAAAGGCTGTCGCGAGTCTTTTCCGGATGTACGTACGGTTAGCGGTTAGGTTGGGGTTAACATTGTTTTCTCCCGCCGTTGGTCGATGGGTAATAGGACCTTTTACAGTTTTACTGCTGTATATAAACTGATGAGAACTAAATGTATACCAAGCTGAATGGACAAGAAGGCATCAGGCTTACTGCATTGCAACTATACTGTTGCCTATCTTGGTTGGGCCTTCCGTAAAGAGAACAAGTACTACACCTTGACCTCGTCTATCTTGGTTGGGCCTTCCGTAAAGAGAACAAGTACCATATTTGGTTTTAAAAAAATAAAAATAAATAAATCTAATACCGTATCTTCTGAAAAATATTCGTCAACCCCACTAATATAAACCAAATTAGTTCATATCTGTGGGCCTTCTCAGGAAAGTACGTACATTTTGTGGATTTGCAGGTTACACAACAAAGTAATATTCGATAAATATGTAAAAATTTGCGAACCCTAATATTCAGACACCAAAAATATGCGGATCTTAGTCAGCAAAAGAACCGGGCACTATGGTGAGATTATTAGCTGCAGCTTAGGGGTACCAAGGTTTTGGAGAGGTTCTTGTGGTTTCATCCGTGTCTTAAAATGGGTCTGACGGAAGCAGGCCGACACGACGATAGTAGCAGGAGAGACGGCGGTGGCGGGACAACAGGGGTATTGCCAATCGCGTTCCGCGGTACAACGACGGATGGAAGGGCTAGGGCAGAGGAGCATAACAACGATGAGTTAGCATGATCCAAGAATAATTGGCTGGAGCTGGATGTTGCGTTTGTTCTTTGAGAGGAGGAGAAAAGAAGACAGTCGGACGGTTGTCAGACGTCAATCGATTTTTTTTTTGATTTACAGGCACCTGTCATATAGATATTCCATAAAATAAAATTTTGATCAAAAAATAGAATACAAATATTCCGCTTTTTGGTTCGAGTAGAGCAATGTAAATTCATAAAAGATGGCCCACGAGTTTTATCATCCATTGAAGGAGATCGAGCAGCCAGCCGCCGAGGACGTACATAAATTCTCTGCTCTGCTCTCACGCACGAAACAAAGTAACAAACACTCGGTTGCACGTACTCAAAAAGCGGCGATCCCTGAGGCTTGAGCGGCGGCGACCTGATGTTGGAGAAGCAGGAGGCCTCTGGTCGATCATGACCGCGCCGCGCGGCCCCGTCTGCGGACCACGGCCGACGGATCTTCACCATGCAAGTTGCAACACCACGATCGATGTGCCCCCGCAGCAAGAGAAGAGCGGCGGCGAGCCGCAACACTCCGATGTGCATAACGTCGCGGCGTCACGTTTTCAGCTCGTTGCACCGGTGCGCCAACGAGAACGCGAGCCTAGCTAGCTGGACGTGACATATCCAATTCGGATTGTAGACTGCAGTGCACGTCCGAGCAGGAACCACCCGTGGAAGCTTGGAGAACGCGTGCACGCACGCAGCGTGTGGAACCTTGGAGGACGTGCGCCTCCTCGCGGACTGGCGGTATGAGCGCATGGCGTAGAATCCACGCGGTAACAGGGAAACCGCGTCGGACTGGAGCCACGAGATCCCACGACTCGGACACCGAACTGAGACTTCGGATCCACAGGCCCCCGGTCCGTTATAAAAAGGCACGTACGCTCTGCAGTGTCCCATACTCGTCGAACGAACATCGCACGCACCGAACAACTCTAAAGCCAACAAACATCACAAGCAATCGTCCCTGAGCAGCGGCGAGCGATCCAGATGGCGGAGAAGCAGGAGGTCTCCGGCAGCGGCAGCGCGGCGCCGATGTGCGCCAACGGCTGCGGGTTCTTCGGAAGCGCGGCCACGAAGAACTTCTGCTCCAAGTGCTACAAGGACATGATCAGCAGCCAGGCCGTCGCCGAGGTCACCGAGGAGATGGCGGCGATGGCGATCAAGCCCGACAACAACAAGACTGTAGCGGAGACGTCGGCTGCGGCGAGCGAAGCGACGACGGCAGCTGGCGAAGCGACAAAGGAGGAGGAAGCCGCCCCTGCAGCGATCCTGTGCGCCGGTGGGTGCGGCTTCTTCGGGTCCGCGGCGACCAAGAACATGTGCTCCAAGTGCTACGTCGACAGCCTGAAGACCGTCGACGCAGCCCCGGCCCTGGTGGAGATGATCAAGGCCGGCAAGGCCGCCCTCGCGCCCGACCAGCCTGCCTCTTCCTCCACCGTCACCGCCGAGCCGGCGATCGAGGAGGCGCCGGCGGCAGTAAAAGCGGCGCCGAACCAGTGCGCGGAGTGCCGCAAGAAGGTTGGGCTGCTCGGCTTCCCCTGCCGCTGCGGCGGCACGTTCTGCTCGGTGCACCGCTACGCGGAGAAGCACGCCTGCGGCTTCGACTTCAAGACGGCGCAACGGGAGCAGATCGCCAAGAACAACCCGCTCGTTGTGGCGCCCAAGATCAACAAGATCTGATGGAGGAGGTGTTTAGGAGCATGTTGTTCGCGTGTTCACGTCCATATCGTTGTGTGCGACGACGCTAGTCGCACACGGACTGTAAAAATACATTCTTTTATTAAGCAAATAAATCGTGATGCGTGTATTTCTTTTGGATATTTCTACAACTATACAATGCATGTTGTTCTGGGACGGCAAAAAGTTGTGCCAGGAAAAACGAACTGCGAGAAATCTCTATCACCGAGCACGCGGCTGGTTTTAGCTTTGTCGTAACCTAATTTTTGGAGATATCAGGACATCGAACGCGCCAAATTATGACTCTACTGATGAGGGACGCTTTGTCGGTTATGAAGCCTATTGAAGGAAGACGAACTCTTATTTCCTTAGATATACTCCAATTCTATCTTGTAAAAGGGGGCAAGACCCACCTATAAATATACGACACCTCCCCATGAGGAGGGAGATCGTACCACAACACATCTCGCCTATATGGTAATACAAGAACACACTGGATGTAGGGCTATTATCCTTCGGGAGGCCTGAACCAGTATAAATCGTGTGTCCCTCTTGATTGATCTTCGCCGAAGCAAAGCGCTCTTACCAAACCAAATATCTGCCGACTCGCCGTTCAATCGTGCTACGACAAGCTTGTTCGTACCTTTCGGCTTTAACATTATGTTTCAACCTGTGGCGCGAAGGAACGTCGCCGTCCCAATTAACATCGATCTATCTCCGGAGCACCTGCATAGTGCGTATGCATACTGCCATCAAACGGCTTTCATTTTGGATTTCAGAGACTTGCTGCAACCTGCTGAACGGCTTTTGTTTAGATCTTCTAAGACTTGTTAAACCTGCTAAGCATACGATCGAATGCACTGTCATGGGCTCTGTTTCTTTGTAAAGCGCGCGACACGCTGCTGCAGAAGTAGCGTTCTTGCAAAGAAAGGAAAACGCGAGGCTTCGAAGCAGTGACCTTGCCCACCTTGTGCACCGCGGTGAGATCGATCCAAGGCTTGTGACAGATGTAGTGGATGGATTGTAAGTGATGCAATGAGTGACGATGGCTCGTTGATTCGCGTGAGGATGGATTGTGAGTTTCAGGCGCATGTATGAGTGGTCTCCAGCATCCTGATCGCTGCAATGGAGAGCCTTTGTGAAGAAAGCTGGGTGCAAGGGAATGGTGAACGAACCGGAGGCCAGATCCGCTATTGTTTTTGTTCGTCGAGCGAGTAACACGGCCAGGATAATCTAAGGTGGTTTCCCCCTCCACCCGCTGCTCTCTGACCCGTTCGAATTTTGAAACCTACAAATCGATCATATCCATGTCTGGCAATAGACTGTAATCACTAAGAGGAGGGGCCAGGAATCACGTCACCAGCCAATCTAGCTAGCTCGCATGTGCAGCTTCTCTACTTGCCGCCTTCTGCAATCATATGCTGAATGGAAGGAACAGCGTACACATGTTGTTATGTGACAATGCACAACGAGCGTAGTCATTCTATACATACTGGTTGCACATGTGGCCGTATATGTACATTCATATGCTCGTTGGCAACATGTGGAAGGCTATTAGGGTACACTACAACAATTTTGACTTTCTATGACATTGCAATTTTGTCACAAAAGTCTGAAATTTGTCACAACTGACCTTCCATATATGTACATTCATATACTCATTGGCAACATGTAGAAGGCTATTAGGACACACTACAACAATTTTGACTTTCTATGACATTGCAATTTTGTCACAGAATGTCTAAAATTTGTCACAACTGACCTTCAACGACGCAACGGTGACGAAAATCACTTAGTCATAGAAGGTGCGTAGCTAAATACCTTCTGTGACATTTTCGTTATTTTTGTCATAATTTTATGACTGTTTGCAGAAATATCATAACTGTTTATGACACCTCAATAATTGTCACAATCTGTTTATGACACTCATAAATATGTCATAGTATTGCATGACAATTGCGATTTTTGTCATTACCTATTGGACCGGACGTGGCTGGTGTTTGGCCCATTACTTTCGCGGGCCTTTTAACTTCGGCCCATTAATTTCGCGGGCCTTTTAACTTTCGGCCTATTAATTTCAAGGGCCTTTTTACTTTCAGCTTATTAATTTCGCGGGCCTTTTAACTTTCGGCCCACTAATTTCGCAGGCCCTTTTAACTTTCAGCCCATTAATTTCGTGGGCCTTTTAACTTTCGGCTAATTAATTTCACGGGCCTTTTCACTTTCAACCCATTAATTTCGCGAGCCTTTTTCTTTCGGCCCATTAATTTCGCGGGCCTTTTTAGTTTCAGCCCCTTAATTTCGCTGGCTTTTTTACTTTCGGCCCGATTAATCAGCAGGCCATTTTACTCTCGGCCCACTAATTTCCTAAGCTTTTTATCTTTCGGCCCATTTTACTAACAGGCCATTTAACATTCGGCCCATTTGTTTCGCAGGCTTTTTAACATTTGGCCCACTAACTTTGCAGGCTTTTTACATTTTTGCCCGCTTTTCAAACGGGCTTTTCAACTTTTGGCCCGCTACTTCCATAGCCCTTTTTAGATTTGGCCCACTTAATGCGCAGGCCTTTTTGCAATCAGCCCATTTATTTCGCAGGCCTTTTTAATCTTATGGCCCATTAATTGTGCTGGCCGCAAATGTTACCTAGCCCAAAATTTTTGGCTACCTTTTGCTTTCCAGCCCAATTCACGTTGGCCTTTTTTTTATTTTGTTCGCAACTCATTTCACTCAACCTATTTATTTCGGCGAAATTGACCCAGCCCTTTTAGGATCTGTACCAGATTTACACAGGATATAGACAAAAAAACTATATTGTAAATCACAGAATCACAGAATTACGAACATAGATCACAGAATTTCGAACACATACATCACAGAATTCTGGTGGTACCAGATCCAACATTACAAACATGACGAACACATTACAGATTGTCAACAGATACATCACAGATTGAGATTGCAAACACAGATCACAGATTACATCTCATAAGTTAGGAAATGGTGTCCAGACCGTTGAGTCCCCAAATGGCCTAGGAACTACCTTTGTTAAGCTGAAGTAACTTACTCAGAAGGGCCTGTGTGTCCTCTGATGCTTTCTTCAACGTCTCCACCTGTTCAGCCTGCTTCAACATTCTTGCTTGAGCTTCTTCCGCTTCTTTCACCCTTGCAGCTTCCGATTCCTCCATTTACTTGGCCATGCGCTCCATCTTTCCTCGTGCAACTAATCACACTTATAAACGTTTCTATTTTGCATGCATTCTGCCCCTGCTATATGGGGTCTGATTACAATAATATCTCTTGAAAATCCTTTTTTTAGCTTAACAGTTGTGTATCACCTAACATCATTCTAATTACCTGATCGGTAGAGCTACTGTTGTGGCTGCAGCTACGGCTCTGCCTGTGCACTCATCCAAGCAAGAACGCAATTACGCAACGCGTTTGGGTCTGATGAGCATGCACCGCACCGGCCGCAGCTGAAGCTCAACCAATCGGACCCTTAATTGTTGAGATCAAAACATTCATCTTGAAGTTTGGCGACTTTGATTGATGTGCACTAGGCTAACGCATCACATATATATACTTCTAAGCTGTGTCCTTGATCTATGTTTCTGCTCTAATTTCACCATGAAAGGATATCTTGGTAACACATGACCTTGTTTATAAATCAACTTAATTTTCCATGAGGGTCCGATAAAATATCATCTCACACAACAAAACAAAATAATTATAGAGCACATTACAAGCTTTTACGATTAACTGGTAGCTTACAATAAACTAATGCTGGTAAATAATGTGATACCACTTATACCGAGGATCGGAGACAAACACTGTCTATTTCTAAATTGTTACAAGTTGATTATCTTTTCCTATAGAGTTGAGGCGGCAATGTCAATTAGTGACATCCTTGATTTCCAATGAACTTCCAAGAATCCACCGGCATATGTTAAAGCCAATACTAGAACCTATGCTCAATTTACTAACATGTATGTGACTGCCTGGCCAAATCTTTGTGCTGATTGTTCATTAGTACAACAATAAGGCATAAGTTCACATTATTATTTTTTAGTTACCCGCATTACATAGCCATTGGAGTCGGAGTGTAGGGTGGCTAGTGTTTGGATACTCTCCAATTTTGTTAGATTTAAAATAATAACTTTAGCCTTATCTAGTTTTGTACATTTTGTATCATGAAAAAAATATCTAGATATAGGGATTCATGTGTTTCGCATTGTTCCATGCCTACATCTATTGTTCTAGAACAACTATCAGATAATTTATGCCCAACGCTCAACTCCAGCACTGCTTAGTTAGCACCTTGAACTATGCAATTATCGGATTTGCAACCTCAAGTTATGACATTATGTGTTTCACTACCTAATCAAAGCTAAGGTACTTTTCTTTGACACGGGCCATCATTGCACTAAATCGATGTGGTTCTGAACTAGTTCTTTCCCCTTTTTTTTTTTTTTTTGATTTGGTGCCTTCTTGAATCTTTAAACAAAAGTCACTTCACATTGGGCCTCCCCGGATTGGACCCTAGAAACTACCTGAGGCAGAAAGCACCCTCAAGATTTCATTTTGAGCACCTGGGGATGTAGTTGTGCCTCCCCAAGGCAGCATCCAAACTGGCCCATTTAACTTTTTATAGGCTGTGGTTATACTTGGAATGTGACTGCAGAATGGATTGAGAGTCATTTGAATGATTGCTTTAAGAACTTTTCATAATCTTGGAATATGAAACGACTATGGTGATGGAAGATGACAATAAAACAATTTATTAAAGTTTAGGGGCGGGCCATAGAGGGCCTTTAGTGGGGGAACAGTTCATTCTTACCTCTTTTGTTGTCACAAAACTGTACAGTTTTCTGGAACAAGTTATTACAAAGTTACAGGTTTGGTGGGCTATGTAAAATCTTTTGTTATGTGGTACTCATGCACATTTGCTCACAAAATCTATAGTTTTGTGATTCAACACACTAATAAATCTGTAGTTTCGCGATATAAGAGTACACTAAATCTGCAATTTTGTGATACAATTTCTTAAATTTGTAGTTTTGTGGTATTGTGAAATTAGCTAACCAGCACGAGATTGTGCTAAGTTCATTGATTAATGAAGTTTTACAGCAGGTAAGCATGGGAGGCTACTAGCGTTGACAGAATATTAAAGGAAAGTGCCAAAACTAGGTGTTGCTATAGCTAGGTGTCATTGTGTTATGCAGCAGTAAAGACCCACTTTCCAGCTTTCTCCTTCATATTGTCTAGCAAATTGGTCGCATAAAGGTTCTTTGTGATGAAAGACGAGCGCGTTGGGTTCGTTCCAAATCTTCCAGAGCACCAACAAAAATTGAGTGTTCGAAGTAGTTTCCGTGGAACCTCTTGCGTTTGAGGCCGGTGTCGTGAATTTATTTTGGTTATACGAGATGTACGGTGATGCATACACTTGTACAAGCACCGGCCAGGAGTTATGGCATCATCCATTGAAATTTGAAAGACATCTAGCAGCCAGCGATCGAGGGGAGGGCGTTCTCTTCTCTCACCGTCAGCGGCAGGTACACTACAAGCGGGCGATCCCTGATGCTTGGGCAGTGCGGCGACCTGATGCTGGAGAAAGCACGATGCCTCCGGTTGTGGCCGGCTTGCCGCGCGGCGCCGTGCGCGGACCGCGGCTGAGGCTGATGGCTCTTCACGGTGTACACCCCGTTGCGCCGACGAGTACGCGTGCCTAGCTGGAGGTGAGCGACCCAAGTCGACTTGTGCAGCCGCGTCCGAGCAGGAACTTAACAAACAGTTAAAGGTGCGCGCGGCGCGGTGGAACATCGGAGAACATGGCGGTTTGAGCGCGTGGCGTAGAATCCACGCGACGACAGGCACAGCCGCGTCGGACTAGAGCCAGGAGCCCACAACTCGGACACGTACATGCGGAACTCGGATCCACAACTCGCCAAAAAAAAAAAAAAAAAATCGGATCCACAGGCCCGTCCCTTTAAAAGGGCACGAGACTGCGTGAGGGGCACATACGTTCTGCAGTTGTGCATACTCTCGTCAAAGTCGAAGGAACATCGCACGCACCAAACCGATCGTCGGTGAGCAGCGGCGAGCGATCGAGATGGCGGAGAAGCAGGTCTCCGACGGCGGCAGCGCGGCGCCGATGTGCGCGAACGGCTGCGGGTTCTTCGGCAGCGCGGCGACAAAGAACTTCTGCTCCAAGTGCTACAAGGACGTGATCAACAAAGCCGTCGTCGACGAGGTCACCGACACTAGTACAATTGAGGCCTGCGGTGGCGGGCCTTTTGCCCTAGCAGTGGCGGTCGCAGCGTGCGCCACTACGCTTCCGCCACTGCTAGGATTCGGGAGCGGTGGCGGTCGCTTTCGCCCGCCACCGCTAAAGAGTATCGGTGGCGGACGGCAGCGTCATCCCGACCGCCACCGCTGGAGAAACAGCAGTGGCGCACAAGATGACGCCACCTGGACCGCCACCGTTAATGAGAGCAGCAGTGGCGGATGACCAGACGCAAAGCCGACCGCCACTGCTGTCGAGCCAGCGGTGGCGGGTTGTCATGACGTCATGTGTTCCCGCCACTGCTGCTTGTATCATCGATGACGTCACTGTGCCCGCCACTACTGTCTTATTTCAGATTTAATAATCATGCTAAATTTCGAATTTACCCAGGATTTAAAAGGCAAAACCACGTACATTTCAAATATCCATCACAAATCATCATCACAGTCATATATCCATCATAGAACAAATATTCAACAATACAATTCGATAATAATCACAAAATACCATGATCCAACAAGATACAAGTGTTCATCCATGTAGCAAAATAATATATACAAAACCGCACAAGTGTTCATATGTCCACAACCTAAGGATCTACATTAACATCCTCATACGGCCAACTATAGTCAACTTTGTTCCTATGAGAGTCAATGTCATCCTTCCAGTTCTTCTCAATCAAAGTTTGTTGGTGACTTACAGCTGCCTGTCCAGTCCAGCAACATAGTTCCGGTTTTTGTGCCAACTCACCCTTTGGATTGAAATATAAGCCTTCAGGATGGATAAGATGATGCATGATGAAGCGCAATATCTTGGATGTGAAGCCATAAAGTTGTTCGTCGCTAAATCCACTTGTCCCTTTTTTCTGAGTGTCCTGCATACACAACGAAAGACACATTAAAATTGCGTAAATGAAAACAATTATTGTAAATATATGCAACTAGTACTTACATGTTTTGTAGGATCTTCACGGGGCAAGCCAAGGAACTTGTTATGAACGCCCATGGACAGCCATTCCATGACGTGGTAGCCACAGTGCACGGTGCCCGGAGGCTGTTTTCGACACTGAGTAAGCAAATGCAAACGTTATTAGTGAATAGTTTACAAATGAGAGCATAAGCTATATGCACTGTACCGGGTAGTTCCACCTCCAACCCAATCTATGTGTCCGCGCGGGATCGTGGGGGCCATTATTACGAACATAATACCTGTATCCTCTGTTACAGAAGTAAACGATGTATGAATGTAATGAATGATTATTGAGAATAGAACATCGATGAGTTCTTACTTCTCGATGATTTTGCAGAACATCTTGTATTTTTTCACGTCAACATCGAGGGAGTCAAATACCCAAGCCCTTCCGATCTTAGGATATATCAAGATACAGATCCAGTGGTTCCTAAATGAAGAATGATCCATGTTAGTGTCCAAGGTTAGCTATCAATTGTTAGGAGGAAAAAAACGCGTGAGAGACTTACCCAAAGTTATAAGGGGCCATGATGCACTCTCTGTCTTGCCACTTGAGCATGCAATTTCCAATGTAGGTCGCGGTTGCCGTCCTCACATTATCGGTCATCAACTCAACTATATTCGCCCGCTCTTTACGAGACATGCCCGCATATTGAGGCGCCTTGTCGTCAATCTTGGGGGTTAGGTGTGTTTCGGATATCAGATGTGGGTGTAGGAACCCATATTGCTTTTGATCATAGTGGCAACAAATCCTAAACAAAAAAAATGCATTAGTAATGCTTATTAATCATGTAGTTAGAGGATGCAAAGATTGAAATCACTTACATGCACCAAAGAATTATCATTGTCGCGTCGATCGCCTGGAGACGAAAGATGTGATGGATATCCTCAAAAGGCACGGTCATTTCGAAATCCATGGAGTTGAAAATCTTCTTCCCAGGGACCACACACGGGATGTTCTCAATGCCCTGCGCACACGCCTGAATGTACCACTCATGAAATCTCTGCATTACCCAGTCACACTGTGTAACGAGAAAGCTCCTTGGAACGAGTGGCATGCCATGCGAGTATTGAGGAAAATCATCTTGTTCGTAATCCCAAGACCCTTCTGGGACACCAGGCTTCATTGTTCGTACCACCTTAGGCTCCACCGTTGGTTTCTTCTTGCCAATGTTGCCCAGACTCGCATAGAAAGCTGCACAAGCAGCAGAATCAACTATTTGTTTAGGATCTGATCGTTCTCTTATCATCGTAGGGATAAGTGGGGAAAAAGGCTTGCCTTTGACGATCCCTTTAGCATCATAGGGCTCCTTCTCCTTAGTTCGCGATTTCAAGCCACCCTGAGCCTCCTTGTCCTTTGTCGGTGACGTAGGAGGCGTAGGAGCACGCGATGTCTTGGTACCCTCGGCCTCCTTGTCCTTTATCGGTGATGTAGGAGGCGTAGGAGCACGGGATGTCTTGGTACCCTCGGCCTCCTTGTCCTTTATCGGTGACGTAGGAGGCGTATGAGCACGGGATGTCTTGGTACCCTCGGCCTCCTTGTCCTTTATCGGTGACGTAGGAGGCGAACGAGCGCGAGTACCATCTTCATCATGGGCCGGAGGAGGTAGAGGCGACTGAGGGGAAGCTTCAATGTGTACATGTGCCCCAACCTCATCAAAATGAGCCGCTGAGTCTGCAGCCGGAGCCGGTGAGTCTTGAACCGGAGCCGCCGCTGTGTCTGCAGCTGGAGCCAAAGACACTGTGTGTATCACGATGTCCCTCTTGTGCCATGCAACGAAATTGCTCACGGCATCTTGGAGTGTCTCAATCCCCTCTTTCTCATCTGGGTAGTCAAGCTCCTCTTTGAGAAACTTGTCGTCTATCGCCCGCTAACAAACACCCTGGCACACTCTTTCGGCATTTCAACGGCGTTCAATTCGCGGCCAGGGTATGCTGTGCCGTCTGCAACCTTGAATTGGCGAGTCTTCCCTTTCCTCTCCATTGTCACCATCAGTGAGCACGGTGTAGCCTCCTTGATATCGTCCACAGGATACCTCTGAGTGTCGATCGGCGTGGAGCCAACGCTGCTAGGAGCTCTCGGTTGGGTCTGACTAACAGTCTGTTGCGGGCTTTCGGTACTCAGATTTATTTCTGGGACACGCATTGGTTGGGAGAACTGTGGGTTTTCCTTCATAAACCTGAAGAGGTTCCTTCGGAATTCCTCGAAAGACTGTTCTTCCACGGGGCGATTGTCATCGGGCTCAACAATACACCGCGCCGTCGAAGAGAAACCTCTTGTTCGGCCACGATGTTCCTTGGTCCCAAGGGCAACAGTAAGCTCTTGATCCTTCTCCTTTCCCTTCAGCTTCTTTGCCTTCTGCGCCGCAGCGAAGGCCTTGGCTCTATCCACCACGCCACTAACCAAGGAGTTTTTTGGGACCAACTGCCCGTTACCAAGTTTCTTCAGACGTGCAAAGAGCCAGTATCGAGTCCGTAAGGAGCACGAACTAAGCTGGCTTTCTCTCCCGGCTTGGCGGTCTTCTTCTTCTTGCTTCGTCCATATTGGGATCTTGGACTTGTAACCACCAGGGCCTAGATTATGGTGGTGCACGTTCTTTCTATTCAAGCCGCATAAATTTTGCTTATTGATTTGAACTCATCTGAGCTCCTCTGCGCGACAAAGGTGTTCCAATCGTCTGGTATAATGAAACCAAATTGCTCGAACGGGGTTTCACCAGACTTTATGTACCACTTGTCCAGGTTGTACCTGAACGTACGAAGACACTTTGCCATGGTCTTCAGAGTAGCGGCCTTGCCAGCTTCGAGGCAGTCGGCTGGGAAAATGTATTTATCGCTGATGAACTTCCACAACCGCTCTTTCTCTTTGTCAGACACCTTCTTCCAGTTGTCCCAGGTGATCTTTCCTTTCTCCCTGACATAAACCCCACAATCATTGCGCCAATTCGCCAATATTCCCTTCGGCTCAATTGGCGACCCATCTTTGCTGATCTTCTCTACTCTATGGATGCCAGCGCTCAGCTTGTTCCGCTTCCTTTTTCCTTTTTACGTTCCTTCATTTCAGAGGAAGACTCGGGAGCGGCAATCGGCACTATGGCAGTCGATTCATCAGCGAACAACCGGCGTCGCTTACTTCGCTTACTTCGCCGTGGTGGAAGAATCTACGAAAAGGCACATCTTAAGTATATTGAACCAGACAATTAACTTATTTCATACTACATGTCGACTACCCGATACCTCATCATTCGGATTGTAGTCGGGGTCGACGGGTCCCTCCGCGCGCTGCCTTTTAGCACACGGAGGATAAGGATCGGATGGTTCCTCATATTCGGGAGATGACGATCGAGCATCTTCCGAGTCATCACTAGGAATCTCATCACCCAGTAACTGGCTCCTGACGGGCTCCTCTCTGTTCCCTTCTTCCATTACTGTGTTTTAACCACAAAAAATATTAGGTTTTCCATGCTTGACTATGTTTTAACCCACCCTCTAGCATAGATGTTCATGACTTAGCAAAAAAAATGTCGGCATCAGAATGAGGATAGCATTATCATTATGCAATGGGTAGACTTCCCAGAGTCGCGCGTCTTGACACCAACACGACACGTCGACTCTGGGAAGTCTACCAATGGCTATCCTATTTCATCATTTGCCGAAAAGGAATGAAAAATTAGCTCTCAGTGCGGGTTGCCGAATTAACGGCCATCCAACGCTCTAAGTTCCTTGACTCGAGTGGCAACACGTATCCAATATCGTAGGATATGGTCCACGTTTCCACACTCGTCTCGCTTAGTCCGCACTCATCATCGAGCAATGGCCTCAGCATATAAACCTCAAAACAACTTCATCGCAGTAGTACAAAACTCTCGGCATAATAAGGTAAATAGACCATCACGGCAGTAGCACAAATATCGGTGACTGAGGAAAGAAAGGGGAAAAGAGGACAAGAATGCGAGCATGCAGTGGCGGGCAATGACAATGAGCCACATGTAAATCAGTCAAAGTGAAGTAATAGTACAAAAAGACAGGCTCTAGTGGCGGGTGTGTCACATCGATTTTGCTACTTCTCAGAAACAATAAGTAAGAATATAAGCTTCATCGACCCTTGTACTACTGCTCAGAGCCAAGAAAACAAGCTTCATCGAAGCAATAAAAAAAGCATCATCGGCCATGTTTATGCAACAAAAATGTGACACCAAAATCTGCAGCCAGCTGAAGCAGCCAAGTAGAACTAACTGCAGGAGATAAATATGCAGTATTACTACTGCGGTATATACATATTAGCATATAGGACTTAGCAGTCATATACAAAAATGGATCAACATCATGGCAGCAAACAAAAATGGATCAGCATCATGGCAGCAAACAAAAATGGCATGAAGTGTATATGGATTCTTATATATTCAGAGCCAAAAAACTGACAGCATAGGACTTAGCAATATATTCAGAAATATGCTAGACAGAAATATAGGACTTAGCAAGACTTAGCAGAATATAGGACTTAGCAGTAGAGCAACATGGTAGACAGAAATATGCTAGACAGATACTATACAGAAATATGCTAAGTTTGACAGCAAGTGTATATATTCATAGCTAACAAACACCGCAGCAAGTGTATATGGATCAACATCATGGCTGCAAACAAAAATGGCAGGATGACAGCATATAAGCACTAACACGTGACAGCGTTGTCTAACAGTCGATAGCAGTTCATAACGTGGTAGCCAAAAATATAGGACATGGTAGACAGAAATATGCTAGACAGAAATATAGGACATGGTAGACAGAAACTGACAGCCAAAAAACTGACAGCATAGATTCTTAGCAGTAGAGATGGCAGCCAACACATATTCAGTTCAGGGCAGCAGCAGTTCGGCGAGCAACATGATAGCACCTAACATCTAGCAGCAGTTCAGCAAAAAAAAAATGACAGCATAGATTCTTAGCAGTAGAGCAACATGGCAGCCAAACACATATTCAGTTCAGGACAGCAGCAGTTCGGCGAGCAACATGATAGCACCTAACATCTAGCAGCAGTTCAGCAAAAAAAATGACAGCATAGATTCTTAGCAGTAGAGCAACATGGCAGCCAAACACATATTCAGTTCAGGACAGCATCAGTTCGGCGAGGAACATGATAGCACCTAACATCTAGCAGCAGTTCAGCAAAAAAAATGACAGCATAGATTCTTAGCAGTAGAGCAACATGGCAGCCAACACATATTCAGTTCAGGACAGCAGTTTGGCGAGCGACATGATAGCAGTTCAGGACAGCAGCAGTTCAGGACAGCAGCCAAAAAAAAATGATATCAACTAACATCTCGCAGCAGTATCAATTGTAGCTGCTCAGCAACAATCCATATCGACCAACAATCCATTTCATCTAACACTTTGTCCTTAACAGGGAGTAGCAACAATCCATATCGACCATCACATTGCCATGAACAACAGCTGCTTCAGCTCAGCATGTTTGCATCAGAGGAACATCTCCAGCCACCCACTGAACATCTCCAGCCACGTGGACAGGAAGAGGGAGAGGGAGAGGGAGGGGCGCGCACCTGCTGGAGAAGATGCTCACGAGCTCGAGGTACAGCGGACGGAGAGGTTGTGGACAGCGCCACGAGGTCGAGGACGGTGGCGCAAGGTGAGGGGACAGGGGACGGCGAGGTCGGGGACGGCGAGGTCGACGACGGCGAGTTAGGGGACGGCGTGCTCGGGGACGGCGCTCGGGGAATAGATCCAGCGGCGACGTCGGGGACGGCGAGGTCGACGACGGCGAGGTCGGGACGGCGAGGTCGACGACGGCGAGTTCGGGGACGGCGTGCTCGGGGACGGCGCTCGGGGACGAGATCCAGCGGCGGCGAGGAGGGGGCGTCGGCGAGGAGGAGGGAGGCGGGGAGGAGGGCAGGGGCGAGGAGGGCGGCGGGGAGAGGGCGGCGGCGACGAGGGCGGCGGCGAGGAGAGGGTGGCGGCGAGGAGGAGGGAGGGGGGGAGGAGGGCAGGGGCGAGGAAGGCGGCGGGAAGAGGGCGGGGCGACGAGGGCGGCGGCGAGGAGAGGGCGGCGGCGAGGTGGCGAGGGCGGCGGCGAGGTGGCGAGGGCGGCGGCGAGGTGGCGAGGGCGGCGGCGAGGACAAATTTTGGCAGCCTCACGGCGTCGCGCGAAAATCCTCCGGGTTTAGGGTTTCGCGGCGGCGCCGGGCAGCTTATATCTGTGTGTGCGTACCAGTGGCGGGCGCAAGTGACGAGAAGGCGACCGCCACTGGAAACGAACTCAGTGGCGGTCGATGATGACGTCATCCAACTCGGTGGCGGACGGAGTGACACCAGGACCGCCCGCCACTGGAGTTTTCCTTCAGTATTAAAAAAGTCAAACGCATTGTTATCACTGAAGAGTCTATGTTTCGGTTGGTAAGGCAGCCGAGTGGTGAGCTACAGGTGGCGGGTTCGATTCCTGCCCACATTTTTTTAAAGAAAAAGGTTTTATTATTTTTATTTTCACTTTCTTTATTATTTTAAATATATTTAATAATATTTGTAACATAAATGCTTATTTTTTCACTTCCTATATTATGACAAATATTTTGACTATATATTAAGCGATTTGCATTAAAAAAATATTTTCACTTATATATTAAGCGATTTGCATTTAAAAAAATATTTTCACTTCCTATATTATGACTATATATCCGGTAATTTGCATTGAAAAAAATATTTTGACTATATATTAAGCGATTTGCATTTTAAAAAAATATATTTCACTTCCTATATTATTATTACAAACATACTCAATAATTTTATAAAACAAAAAATGGTTATATTATGTTTATTTCACTTCCTGTGTTACTACAAATGTACTAAATGGTTTTATTATTTTTTGTTTTGTTAATATTTAGCAATAATTTCAAATTCACTAATTGATTGAATGAAGATGATAATAAATACATAAATTCACTAATTTCAAATTTCAAATTCAATTCACTTTGCAATGATTGAATGAAGATGATAATAAATACATAAATTGAAGGGCGTCTCTCATAAGTAGCATATATATTACAATATTAATTGAAATAAATCACATATGAAATATTGACATCAATATTTAGCCTTGAACTACTTTTCCCTTGCAGTCGGTGCGGAGGTAGGGCACCACGGATGAATAGTCGAGATTTGTTTCGACTATATTTATCCGGGTTGTATCTGTAAAGAAGGGCACCTCATCAAACTGATTGTATTCTTCTTCATCCGTCGCATTCTCGACTCCGATGATTCTTTGTTTTCCTGAGACAACAATCGACTTCTTTGTGACAGGGTCAGAGGCATACCACACCTGTGCGACATTTTGAGGGAGTATCCAAGGTTCATCCTTGTGACCAAGAATGTTGAAGTCAACGATTGTCATACCGGTATCATCGACCTGTATCCCTTGTGGGTGCTTAACCCATATGCACTTGAATATAGGGATTTGTAAAGACATTCCGTAGCTGAGTTCCCAAATCTCTTCAATGTATCCGTAATACATATTTTTGTTTCCCTCACTGTCTTCTGCACAGACTCTTACACCACTATTCTGGCACTGGCTCTTATTGTCCTTTGCTTTGGTGTAGAATGTGAACCCATTGATGTCAAAAGCTTGCCATGATGTCACAAGACTTAGTGGACCATCCGCCAGCAGATGCATTGTCTTTTCTTGTGGTGTTTCACCAATGGGTACGTTTTGGTCCTTCAACCATGCAGTAAAAGTGCACTTGTGCTCTTTCATGATCAAATCCTCAGACATGTCATGATTTTGTTTACGAAGTTGTAGCAAGTGTTTTTCAACGTATGGTGTGGCAACCTCTAACTGATGCAGGATGCTGTAATGTGCTTCTCGAACTCTTTCAAAACTTTGATCATTGAAGGTTTTCCTTCCTTTAGTTCCTTTACCAGTGAGCCTTCCCTCGTGCCGTGGCCGCGGAACACCTATTGGTTTCCCATCTTTCATGAAATCATTGTAGCACTCCAAAACCTCTTCCGTTGTGTACCCCTCTATCATGGACCCTTCAGGGCATTTTGGATTGCGCACATAGTTCTTCATAATGTACATGTAACGCTCAAACGGGTACATATAGTGAAGGTAAGATGGCCCAAGAAAAAAACGTAATGTCAATTATATACTCTCCTAAATTTCAACTCCTCAAACCATGTGAATTTATGTTGTTATGAATTACACGAAAAAAGGTGAAACTCCGAAATGGCACTGCAATTTTTTTTTTTGGCAACACTATCACAACAGTATGAGGGGAATGGAACATGAGTGGAGATTTGCACAAGAACTTGGTGTTAGACAAAAGGGTCACAATAGGTTCGAACATGAGCGGAGATAAACAAGTTACTTGATACTAGAGAAAACACTACATGCTACACCACCCATATGATCCTCATGCACGAGTGAATAAAATCGATCCATGACCACAAAAAAATTAATGCGCAGTCCTCTTGTATTCATGCCTTTCATATGCACTACTAAAATTTACATCTCGCATTAATTGTTATGCGACAAAAGAATGGTCGAGGATATGCATGATTTTTAAATTACTAGTATTTTTCCTATCACTCTTACCTGTTCAAAGTCCAAGCCCCCAACATGTGCTCCCAAACAATAATCAAGCACAAATCCGTGGAAAAACAATACTAAGAAAACATGTATACCGCTATAATGTAAATACAATAAAAAATAACTTATTACAAAACTTTCACCAAATAAAGTCAATGAAGAGCAAGAATTAAAAGTTTGCAACAACTGAACTTAAGTTTAGAGAACCAACACATCACAAGAAAATATAGATTTTTAACGAAGAAACATTTTTACTCTAATTACCAACGCAAACTAAAAAAACATGGATATAAGTTTTACAAGGATTATTATTCTTAAGGATGTACAATTGTTTGGTTTCCCATGCACATCACCATGGATGATCATCATAAACTTCAGGATTATTACTACTGCTACTACTACATGACCATGCACAGTTACCCATGGATTAGTTTCGACTAACATAGTTACATAAACGATCATCAGTTCCAAACCCTAAGTTCAAAAACCCAGAAACAAAAAAGAAGCAAGGAACTAGAATGGCTAAACCAGATCAACGCCAGCTTTGCATCGACCTGGATCACCAGGGATTCGAGTTCCTGGCTTCTTTCTTCTTCTTCGTCCAGCTTAGTCGCATTTATTTTGGATTTTGATCCTATTCTAACGCGCTGCTAAATTAAAAGAAGTCGCACGGGTCGGCCAGCGGCACGCCCATGCCCATGAGCCCGGTCTCGCCGTGGCCCATGCCGTCGTCCAGCAGCCAGCTCTCCAGCATCGAGAATGCCTGGCCCGGCGCCGCCGCCGCCGCGCCGGCTCGGTCCTCCGCCTTGACGCCGCTCGTCCCGGTGGACCCCTCCGGTGTCCGCGCCGTGCCGCTGTGGCTCGCCGACGCGCCCTCGCCGCCGGAGAGCGCCGACGCGGACGACCAGGACGACGCCTTCCCGGCGCCGGGGCGCATCCAGCCCTCTAGCAGGCGCGCGATGTTCTCGGCGCTGGACGCGTACGTCGCCGCCTGCAGGCCCGCGGGCGGCGGCTCCGG
Source organism: Eragrostis nindensis (assembly GCA_012490785.1). Taxonomy (NCBI): domain Eukaryota; kingdom Viridiplantae; phylum Streptophyta; class Magnoliopsida; order Poales; family Poaceae; genus Eragrostis; species Eragrostis nindensis. Next base: position 45,267 of record JAAXCT010001757.1, read on the forward strand.
CTTGACGGCGGACGGCGGCGGCGCGGAGGAGGAGTCGAGGGACAGCGCCTCACGCAGCGCCTGGCGCGCGGTGTGGATGTCCGTCTGCAGCCGCCGCTCCCACTGCCCCTTGAGCGCGGCCGACCGGGTGCCCTTCGCGCCGGCGCCGGCGCCGGCGACACTGCCCTCCGCGGCAGCGGCGGAGCCGCCCATCTTGCCGAGCTTCTTCTTGAGGTGGGTGTTCCAGTAGTTCTTGATGTCGTTGTCGGTGCGCTCCGGCAGGTACGACGCAATCGCCGCCCACCTAATCAATCAAGCCGTCTTTATTTAGGGCTCTCGATCACTGGCCGGAAATCACACCACACGACTACACGAGCGTACGCGGCAGGAACGAGTGGTCCGCGACAGGAATTGATCAGTTATTACCTGTTGCCGAGCAGGGCCTGGAGGTGGACGATGAGCTTCTCCTCCTGGTCGGTGAAGTTGCCACGCTTGATCCCGGGGCGGAGGTAGTTGGTCCACCGCAGCCGGCAGCTCTTGCTGCACCGCATCAGCCCTGGATCCAGATGAGAGTCAGTCAAGGAACCGCAAAAAACCGATCCCGCAGGCCGCAGCAAGATGCCCGCGCGAGCGCGGCGAGACCGCGAGAGTACACACGAGAACGCACCGGTGTTGGCTGGCACGGCGCGCCAGTTGCCTGGGCCGTGGTCCTGCACGTAGGACACGAGCACGAGGTCCTCCTCCGGCGTCCAGGGACCCTTCTTCACCCCGCCCTTCTCGCAGCACGGCGGCCTCCCCATCCTAGCTCAACCGTGTGTGCCGTGGTGAGGAATGAAACAAAGCTAGAGTAGAGGATGAGAAGATTTGACTCGTAGCTTGGCTGGCTCCTCTTCCTTTCTATCTGGATCGAGGAGGAGACTGGTGGTGAATTGCGGGAGACGAGGGTCCAAGCAAGGATGGCGAGGGGGGTCGGGTGTTTATATAAGCGGTGGCGCGCGCACACCTGGCCGGGGTTTGACCGCCCCGCCCCGCCCAGGGAAGAAGAGGTGAGGCCAGCACCCCACCCCAACAAACTCTCCTAGTCCTAGACACTGAACTGAACCAGCACACGAGCCCCGTCCACGTAGTGCGTACGCGCGGCCGCACCCGGCCAAGGTCCCAACGCGCGTCACGCGACCGCGCACGGGGTAACTGACGCTACGACTGCAACTGACTGACAAGCCGACGACGACGAAGCGGAGAAGAGAAAAGGCGCCACGGCGGACCGGGGCTCCGGTCCGGGCCGGGCCCGCTGCTCGCTCGCTCTTCCAGAGAGAGAGTACTGCCACGGCTGTGCTCACGTCGGCCGAGCGCTCGTGCGGTCAGTTTGTTTGGTGCGGGGAGTTAAACGCCGGTCGGCGCGGCGCGGCGCGGCAGGATTAACTGAGGTTTTTTCCGTGTGCGCGGTGTGGGTCACTGGACTGGGGCGTGCGGCGGCATGTGGCGAGAGCGAGGTGCGAAAGGCCTCGTAAACGCCTGCGGTTTTCAGTTGTTTTCCTGGTGAAAGGAGGCAGGCGGGCGGGTGATTTGACGGCAACGTTTCATTGGGGCGGGCAGGCACACATGGCGGAGTAGTGGACGACGTCGCGCGGCGCGTGCGGCTCGGAACGCCGACATGTGTTCGGCCATGGAACCGCGAGGTGTCGACGGTGCGGTGCATGCTTTCACCGGACTGAGTTTCTTCGATGGAGAGAGAACAGGGATGGCGTCTCGGATCGGCCGGCTTACCATACGACGACGATGTGTGTTTGGGATCAGTCTCCGGCACTTTCCTTCTTTCTTTCCTGCGAGGGAGTCTCCAGCACTTTCTGTGCAGCAGTAATTCCAGATCATCGTTCTACGTTTTGGGCTGTCAGGCGTGCGTGACGACGCGGCACGTGCATGCGCCGCGCTGCACCTTGGTGGCGCCTGGTTTGGTTCTTTCTTCCTTTTCTTGAGACGGTCCTCCGTCTATCCATGGGGTTTCATCCTGAAGTCAGCTTGACTAAACTTGGACGGGGCAGTGAGCAGCCCGTGAGGTCACTCTAGTCACCACACCTCCACCACACCACTCTTGTCCGGCCCGCTTCGTCGTCATCGCAGGAAAGCGAGTTGAAAGTCTGAGACGACGTCCATATCTCATACTAGCTCTTCCAAAAGTACTTACTCCAGTCTGGTTTTGGTTCTACTAGCAAGCACCGCTTGTGCAGTTGTGCACCGAGAAATGATCCATTACCTTTGGCATCAGCTGGATTTTTGCGACATGACATCCAACAGTTCGTTGCACCTCGTGTTGCAAAGAGGCCGGAGGGCCGCGTCATGCCAGTGCAGTAATTGCTTCGCATCTGTTATTACTCCAGTTGTTCGAGCCTCAAACCGTGCTTTATTCCTGCATCATCATGTTGCTAGCTCTGCGTACGTATACTTCTGTGCTTATTCCTGCATCAATCTGTGCTTATTCCTGAATCATGTCGCTAGCTCTGCGTATAATTCTCGCTACTCTATCTAACCGCGTCAATGTTTCTCGGCCGCCAAATGATGACTAGAATTGGGATTAGCTTTCCAACAAAGGATCCAACATTGGCGCAAAACTGTACGGCTACGGAAGGTCCCATACCGAGATGATACGACTACAAGTGGCCAATATACGACGTTTTAAGGGGGCCTTCCTACAAAGACCGATTGACCACTTTTATGTCCAATTGCCACGGCAGGTACGAGTTACGACAAAGACGGGTCGATTGCAACGACAGCAAGTCAGCCGAGTACTACAGTGTCTGCTGGTGCTTTGCGTGTTTTTAATCAAGTGTTGTGACCAAATGGTCCCTCTCAATCCTGATAAGCTACACTGGGGCATGGGCACACAATACTGCGGACACACGCACGGTATATGTCTGGATACATGGGGGAAACTGGGGGTCTGAATTCCTAAGGTAAACTTAAACTTTTAGTTTGTTCCAGCCACTTCTGGAATAATCTTTGAGTACGTTTCTTTCTAAAATTCCTTCATGTTTGCAAACTGATACGGTACACCTCCCCTGTTCCGAACATGCTCATGGCATGGCTTCAGTTTGTCATATATTTCAGAATACTTTCCATGTGCCTGCATCATCATGTTGGGTTTGCTCTTCCACATTTATGTTGGTGTACCTTTGGTGACTGTTCCTTGTTTCTTCCATACCCTTAATTATTCTGTCAATTTCGGAATGCCTTTCATGCATCTCCTCATCTCTTTAAAGTTGACAGCTCCTCCTAGAGTACTGTTTGAGTTAAAACTGTCCCGCCATGTTTTTCAGCTGTGTTCAAAAGCATGGTGCAAATTCAAGTATTTGGCAACCGCTATTTTGTTTGACAAGTTGCACTAATCTTATATTTACTAATTAGAGGCTCCTTTTGAGGCCTCCACGTTAATCGGAAGAAAATGCTAGAAATTCTCACAAAAAAGCAAAACATCCGGCCGTACAAATGACAGTAAGATAAACGATAGCCATGAGATCTAACTTAAACTAAATTACCCACCTCTGCCTTAAAAGTGAGTAGTCAAAAGTATCTCTCACAAATATTTATAAATTACCCACCATGCCATTATAAGTGCAAAAATATATAAATTCGTAATAATAAAAAACAGTAAAAAAATACCACTGTTTCCTACTTCTAAATTACCCACCATGCCATTATTAATTAAAAATAGCCATAAAAAATAAAGCACCGGCAGTTTCACCACTTATATACCTTTTCCAAAACCAAGAGCAATCATTCGTCATAGCTCTGCATTCCATTAGACATCAGTTTTTTTAATTGGCAAAACATGTTGAAACCTAGCAGGTGCCAACAATTATCTTTGTATTTTTTTCCTCTTCTTTTGAATGAATATTTTTCTTCCTTCCTTTAATTTTGTATCACTCGGAAAAAAAGAGTACCATGTGTATCTCTTGCTACTTTGACTTCAGGAACAAGTACTAGGTCGCCGTGTCTATTCAACGATAAAATCTATTTTATTTCCACATGATAAAATTAGCATGAAAACTTTAGGATCTGCAGGTTGCAGTTGCCAAGTATTTTAGATAGGGATTCTAACGTGGAAGTGTACAAAAGGTTTGCAACGGAAGCCGAATTGACCAACATCTGATTCTCTTAACAGAAAGAGAATACACAACCTGAAATAATGTTGTGACCCAATTGTACAACTATGGATGCATACACAAGTATAGGTATGAGAAAGAATTGGAATTCATTCGTGATTCTCACAGTGAACTGAGACAAGGACTACCAGACTGCAAAACGTATAGGCCTCAACACTTTGGCAGACAAACAAAGAGGGACACGTACGGATTCAGTTTTTCATCTTGGCCTTAATAGTTCTTCAAGACTCAAACGATTGCCCAGTAAAGGAAAAAAAATGACCCCCACTGTTCCAAGAGATCAAATTTGCAGGAAGAAGTTTCAAACTTTCCTCTTTAGTTAGTCACTCCATTGTAAATTGTAAAATTGAAGCCTATCACATTTTACGTGGTGCAAGAGTAAAGATGCTCTTAGACATCCATGGATGGTATGCATCATTGTGTGTAACAAGAGGCTATCCACTCCAAATAGTGTTCATTAACATGATATGGCATGATAACCATATTTGTGCCAGATTAGCGGGCCTTTGAGGAGGCATCAAAGAAGCGGTTTGCACTTTTCATGTTAACCAATGGAGTTTGTTTCTAATTTGCATGCAAAACACATAAAGCTTTATGAATTGTGTTTAAAGTCCGGCATATCAACAAGCCTGACCTGAAGTGATAGGCTTCCGCTAAAGGACACGCATGGACCTATTTTTATATTTACTAATTAGAGGCTCCTTTTGAGGCCTCCACGTTAATCGGAAGAAAATGCTAGAAATTCTCACAAAAAAGCAAAACATCCGGCCGTACAAATGACAGTAAGATAAACGATAGCCATGAGATCTAACTTAAACTAAATTACCCACCTCTGCCATTATATAAAAGTTAGTCAAAAGTATCTCTCACAAATATTTATAAATTACCCACCATGCCATTATAAGTGCAAAAATATATAAATTCGTAATAATAAAAAACAGTAAAAAATACCACTGTTTCCTACTTCTAAATTACCCACCATGCCATTATTAATTAAAAATAGCCATAAAAATAAAGCACCGGCAGTTTCACCACTTATATTCCTTTTCCAAAACCAAGAGCAATCATTCGTCATAGCTCTGCATTCCATTAGACATCAGTTTTTTTAATTGGCAAAACATGTCGAAACCTAGCAGGTGCCAACAATTATCTTTGTATTTTTTTCCTCTTCTTTTGAATGAATATTTTTCTTCCTTCCTTTAATTTTGTATCACTCGGAAAAAAAGAGTACCATGTGTATCTCTTGCTACTTTGACTTCAAGAACAAGTACTAGGTCGCCGTGTCTATTCCACGATAAAATCTATTTTATTTCCACATGATAAAATTAGCATGAAAACTTTAGGATCTGCAGGTTGCAGTTGCCAAGTATTTTAGATAGGGATTCTAACGTGGAAGTGTACAAAAGGTTTGCAACGGAAGCCGAATTGACCAACATCTGATTCTCTTAACAGAAAGAGAATACACAACCTGAAATAATGTTGTGACCCAATTGTACAACTATGGATGCATACACAAGTATAGGTATGAGAAAGAATTGGAATTCATTCGTGATTCTCACAGTGAACTGAGACAAGGACTACCAGACTGCAAAACGTATAGGCCTCGACACTTTGGCAGACAAACAAAGAGGGACACGTACGGATTCAGTTTTTCATCTTGGCCTTAATAGTTCTTCAAGACTCAAACGATTGCCCAGTAAAGGAAAAAAAATGACCCCCACTGTTCCAAGAGATCAAATTTGCAGGAAGAAGTTTCAAACTTTCCTCTTTAGTTAGTCACTCCATTGTAAATTGTAAAATTGAAGCCTATCACATTTTACGTGGTGCAAGAGTAAAGATGCTCTTAGACATCCATGGATGGTATGCATCATTGTGTGTAACAAGAGGCTATCCACTCCAAATAGTGTTCATTAACATGATATGGCATGATAACCATATTTGTGCCAGATTAGCGGGCCTTTGAGGAGGCATCAAAGAAGCGGTTTGCACTTTTCATGTTAACCAATGGAGTTTGTTTCTAATTTGCATGCAAAACACATAAAGCTTTATGAATTGTGTTTAAAGTCCGGCATATCAACAAGCCTGACCTGAAGTGATAGGCTTCCGCTAAAGGACACGCATGGACCTATTTAATACACTCGGTGATGATAGAAACACTAAAAAAAGGAATAAATTGAGAAACCTGGCATTTTAGTACATCTATTATTTATATTTTTTTTAAAAAAATAATTATGTAGGGATCCATAAAACTGCTAGCCCGTGCAAGTGCACGGGTTGAAAGGCTAGTTTATTATGAATTACGCCAACTGTTTAACAAAGTGTATGATATCTCCAGGGGTGTAGCCGTGGAGGTAAAATTTGTGCAACTTTAGCACACGGTTTTGAACCTTAACATTTTCCCTCCCAAAGAGTATGATATCTCCTGGGTGTAGCTGTGGAGGCAAAATTTGTTCAACTTTAGCACCCGGTTTTGAACCTTAACATTTTCCCTCCCAAAGCGTATGATATCTCCTGTGTGTAGCTGTGGAGGCAAAATTTGTGCAACTTTAGCACCCGGTTTGAACTTTCAACTTATTTCCCCTCACAAACTGTACGATTTCTCGGGGTGTAGCCGCGGAGGCAAAAGTTGTGCAACTTTAGCACCCGGCTTTGAGGTCTCACCTGAAGCTTTTTTCCCCTCACGTCTCAACATTGATAAAATAAATTAGCAAAACTCACCCTCGCCCCACTACAGTGCTTTGTATTTTCTGAAGACTCCAATGCCACAGTTTTCATGACAAGGGATTTCATGAATTTTGCGCTTTGGACAATTTTTTTGCCTCAATATCCTAGGTGACTTCACAATGGCACATGTAGGTTTGACAATTTATTGCATTAGCTCAAGTATCATAACAAATCACCCTTGTTACCAACCAACCGTGTATGATTGATACCCTATGAGTTCATTACTATCATCTTCTTTTCTGATATAGAGACCAATATATTTCAAAGACAATTATTGCTTTTTTGACAGATGAAAATGATCAGTATATGAGGATCTGTTCTTATATAGTAGAGCTTCGATCGATTCTCATTGGCGTGTGAGTAAACTAACATTTGGCTGCACCATAGAACCAAGGCTGACAATGTAATGATTTATGGTCATTCAATGAGAAATGAACTGTTAAAAATTACAAATGCAATATTATTTTCAGTGAGAAATGAAGTATTATTTTTCATCAATCTGAATATGATGAAATCAAATGATGGACAAACGGCATTGACTAAATACAGTTGGTCAAGATCCTGAAACGGATGAGATATCAAACGGCTTTTTATATGCAAAAAACTAACTACCAGCTGGCATGCGAAATGTTTCGCCACACGTTGCACAAACTTAATTTGGTTTGCAGCAAAGCATTGCGATCAATTTCCGGTAACCAAGATAGTGGAACTGAACTGGAAAGGTCTTTCATTTTTCTTTTTTGTCAAGAATAAGAATATGTTAATTGAAATTGAGAAAGACTATCTTTTTCTAAGGTGCAAGCCTCGTATGTTGAGAACTACTGGTAGTAACAACAGAATGTGAGGGCATGTAAGGGCCATGTACTGTATGTATTATTTTGGAAAGATTAAGCAAATGGGCCATGTACTGATGTTCCATAGCACAAATCCAAGTCTAGCTGTCAGTGACCAGTTGAGCATTTTATGGGGTGGAACAGGACATGTTTATTCAATGTCCGCTCCCATTTGAGCGACCATCGTGTGGGATCTTTGCTGCCCAGCTTTTAGCCTTTGACGATTAGTAGAGAAAAAGGAATATAGATTATTACAAGAGATGATCCACTCCTGAAAAATGATGGCGTTTAAGACAAGGAAGTTAATTCATGATTTTGCATATGAAGGTGGTACGGCTACATTATTTATCATGCTTAATTTTGAAAACAGATGCTACTCCTTCTGATTCCAAATATATGTCATTTTAATACTATGCTGAATTTTCAAATTGAAAATCAGTATTTAGTTCTTCAATCGATAAAATTGAGATAAACATATTCATAATTTAAAATGTTTATCATTTTTAATTTGTTTTGTGCGAAGAAAACTTTTTTTATACATTATAGTAAAATGGTTGTATTGGAGTAAAGTGGTTGTAATAGAGACGACAGTTCTTAAGCAACATACTTTAGGATCCAAATTGTAAATAGTTTTTGTTTGATTCATCAAAATGTTATCATGTTGCAACTATGATATTAGTTTGAACTGAGTGCGGAAACATGATATATAAGGAAAAAACACAAGATCACACAGAAAAGTGGCACTGTCAATCTTAGCATTAAATGGGATTTTAATGGTGGCATGAGCCACTTTTATGTATTTCTGTTTCAAGCTTGGGGAGTTGCTGCTTTATGAAACACATTTGGTGCACTAACATTGCAATAAAAGCAAAAGAAGGCTGGTAGAGCTATATTGACAAGTTGTTGCATTGGGAGTAACAAGTTCCTTAGTGCTCTCCTTGAGCTTGATTCAACAAGTTTTCGGTTAGATAGGGATGTTGTAGTGTGGTGTCGAGGACACACGTTATGTATAATTTGAGATAGACATAAATACCTAATAAGATGGATGTTATTAAAAAGAAGTCACAAAATCAATGTTGTTCCCCCAAAAATATTTGTGCAGAATTTTGTTTGATTTAGAATCCGTAAAAGGTGCTTATAGTTCCCGATAAGGATTGTGAATACATATGAATGCCGCTGGCAGACAAATACATGTAGATAACATGTTTCCTAAGAACAACACGAATCATGATTGTTGTGAAACTAGAAGCCAGTTTTACAAGTCAAAACACATACTCCCTTCGTTCATAAATCCATGCCATTCTAGACTTCTCCAGTTTTCTCAAATTAAATGTCAATCTCGCTTAATACACCTTTTTCTCTTCCCAATACACATTTCTCTCTTCCCAATACACTTCTATCTCTATCTCTCACCTCTTTGTTTTTTGTGCACCCATCTTTTCCACCTCTCCTTATTTCCGTGCCCAGAGCTAGAATGACATATATTTCTGAACATAGGGAGTATATAAATAGCTACTATTTGTTTTTTACTAGATATGTCATGGTCCTATAGCTTTTGGAAGCGATAAGTGTCGTGATACTAATAGGAGTAAAATTGAACTAGTCAGTTAGAGGTTGTGCTGTGATACAAAAACTTGGGTTGTAGGCCCATTCATCGGTCCATGAGGATAAATGTCTCTAGCACGACTGTTATTTAACACACACCCGTTGTCATTTTCTAATTATTGTGATATTACTAGGAGCATTTTTGACCAATTTTGGTTCAAGTGACAGTTTCTTTTTGGTTTATGAATGCTTTGCCCAAACTATTTTTTTTAAAAAGCACATGGAGTACTTGATCATTATATAATGGATCTTTTTCCGGATGATAAAACTTTAGCTTAATTAAATCAAATATGAATATGTAGACATCTAAATAAGCAATTTGTAGGGTGCTTCAATGCAAAAGGAAACCAAGTTGCATGCAACTTCATAGTTAAAGAACGGTACACGGAATCAGAAATAATCCTTATGTTCGTTTTTTGGACAGAAGTGTTGTCATATGCTTGTTTCCAATTTTTATTTATGAACCAATGGAGACGCTCATAGAGGTAAGTGTTGCGTGCGTATGTTTGAGTACTCGTGCGTGTTTGAGATGCGAGATGGGATGACGGTCGGTGGATGGGGAGAGGAAAAATCTACACGTGGGACCCACTGAACCTCCTTAATTTCTTATATTTTTGGACAAATTCAAACTCTCTCAATCCCTTACATGTTGGGACGGAGAGAGTATGAAGGAATAGAAACTGTACACGTTTTGCTTGCCAGAGTCAAAACACGGTCATCCCACCCTGTTTTTGCTGCGCCAAAACACGGCCCGAGCCAACACAACCCTCTGATCCCTGGGTTCAACAGACCGACGGCGACAGACACGACGCCTATCTCCACGGGGACCGTGCAGGAACTTCGGCGTTGTCATGGGGCCGGGTCTCTAATAGTCCACTGCCGCGGGTACTACGTACACATCAGCAATCCAGCACGAGCCATTAATACTCGCATCCAACTCGACGCAACACGAAATGTACGATGGGCGTCGTGGATCATCGGAACACCGAGTGTTTGATGCTAAGCTGCACAGTCCTGTGATGTCAAGAAGCCTAGCTTGACCCGAATTTAATTGAGCGCGTAAGCGCACGCTCCTCTTATTAGAGTCGTGTGGGCGTACCTACTACCCTCTCATTCGTTAATAAAGTGCTTGTCCAGAATAAAGATGATGATATGTAGTTGCATCAAAAAGGATGATGATATGTGTGTCATGGGCTCATGGCTACATGTCGTGCTCCTGCTGGCTCAGCATCGAATTGAGCACGCGTGACGATCGCTGCTTGCAACTGGACATCGGCGGCTCGCGATTTACTTTGCTCGTCGAACAATGCTTGCCGCGGAGGATTCATTGGTCCGGCAAATTAAACCGCGCTCCGATCAAGTTATTTCCACCTGGATTATTCCAGCAGCTGCAAGTCACTCACCGCCGAAATCTGTGACGGCCGCAATAGCTGAAACCCTGTCGCAGACTTGCAGTTGCGAACTCAGTACTGCCTCAGATGAAGTGGAAACGCAAACGCGCGCGTCCGACGCTGATCCCTCCATCGTACAGGTTTTTGACTCGCCATGAATGTGGAAAGAAACGTACGAGGACTTCTTAGATCATTTCTTCATCAGGTAGTAGGAATTAGCCATCTGTAACATCTGTAACTTGTCTTAGGAATTGACAATTTGACATGCGCCAGCTTAAAATATCTTCCTCAGACCTTATGAGGCATCCCTGTCCACAACCAAAGCTAGCAGAGCAGAAGTACATACACACGATTAACAGCCAACTAAGATCAATATCAAGTCGTCGACTAAAAGGAAAACTGAATTTACTGAGCTTGGAACTCTTGCGTACGTCGATCAGGATATCACAACTGAAAATGAGTAAAAATGTCCTTTTTCGATGAAACGGGAAACGTTGTTGTTGATCGCGTTGGAGAATGAAATTGTTGTGCAAGCCTGGGATGGTGATAACTGTAGGTAGCAGCACCAGCAACATTCGGTGAGATAGTGTAAGGTATGGGGTCAGCATCGTTCCTTACTGTGCTGTGTTAATATGGAAAGAGAAGGGGCAAGTGGATCTTTGTACGGACGTTTTCATTGCTTAAAGATCCAATTGGTACAACCCCTAGTATTATGGAGTGGAATTTAAGACTGTCTCACTATTTTCGTCACAACATACAGATGCAGATCACATTAGGATTTATGGAGCTTACTTTTGTAAGCAATTTATACTTGACATAGATAAATAATAAGTAAAGTTCACGATATACTGTTTGTACGTTCTTAACAGAACAGCTTTTGAGACTTATTCCACAAGACTGCGACTATAACTACTTGTCCCCTTGATAACACAATACTATACCTTCTTTATATGCGTGGTTAACAAGAGGGACCATGCCAAAAACTTCTAGTATTGGAGTAACTAGTTTGTAGTTTTTGCAATATGTTTAAGAAGTTTTAGTTCTTTGTCAATAAGGTACTCCTATAAATAGTTGAAATTTGTGAAATTCACTCATAAAACAGTGATGACCATTTCAGGTTCAAGCTTCATATTCCAAAAGTGATATACTTGTTTCATCTGCTCCCATGAATCAGGTGAAAACAGAGAGATTTTAGGCTTGAAGAAAAACGTAATGAGATCGTACTCGAGGACACCTACTTGATAAGGTCTTGATCTAGCAGTCCACTCCGGCACTCCCTCTGTTAATGAAAAAAAATTAATGGTGATATGAACCACTTCTATGCGTTTCCGTTGCAAGTCCGTGCCATGGCCTGTACTATTATGAAGTGGCTGGCAATAGACCTAGTCACATCGATCTGATGCATACGCACCATACTCATTTAGCAACAAAAGGAAAAGAATGGCAGGGCAGCAGTATCGACACGTTGCTGCAAACATTTGGCTTTTGTCCTCGGCCTCCAAATGTATGGCGAGGAAACCTGGTAGAAGGTGGACTCAAGGTCGTTGTTCCTCGCAACAGGATAGAAGCATATCTATGTTGTGCGGCCCAACTAGCGATAAAAGTCACAGAGAGCTACATATTTTTTAAGATAATGACAGAGAGAGATATACTAAATTGGAAAGGAAAAAAAATATGATTCTAGTTCACGTCTGCTTGTCTAGAAAGCATCAAGCAGTGATTCAAGCCTATCCGTCACTTAAATCTTTTTATCTCACAACGTCCTTCAAATTTGCATGGTGCTTTTGGTGATTGTTGGAACACATAGCTGAGCGCACTAGTATAATGAAGGCATGTAATTGTAGCGATGCAGGCCCTCTCAAAATAGTGGCGGGCACACAGCAGCCCACCACCCACACTCGTGCCGATCAACACTACGCTGCCATGCCTAAGGCAAAGAGGAGTGGCGGTCAAAATAACGTAAGCGTCACCCGTCCTCGGAGATGCAACATCAGTGGAGAGAGCTGAAATAGCTCTTACCCACATGTGTTCTGGGTGAGCTTTGTCTGTAAGAACTGGCTTATATGCTTTTGCGTTCGCTTCACGTAATCAAAACTCCTACAGATCGAATAACGTTTTCCTCTGGTTGTCTCTCAAACAAACAGCCTCAAAAGTGAGATAGACATGTTTGGTCCCGTCCCGTCCCGTCCCCTCCCCTCTCTCCCAAACCAAACATACTCTAAATTTTTATGGTACAGTAGCTACTAGAGTCGGCCGGCATGAGTATTGGTACCTCGTATTCGCCAATAAAGTGCTTGTCCAAAGGACATCGGATCAACATAGGTACTAGTACTTAGGATTGAACGCGGCACATGTGTGTTTGAGCTGCGTGTGAAACCCACAGACATATGGAACGGCTCCGAGCACCGTTGGACATGGAAGGCAGCAAGGTCGATGCGAGTTGCTATTGCTTCCCAACTTCACGTGAGACGCAGTGTTGCACGCCGGTAAGTCTACTGCGCTTTTGCAGTGGCGTTCCCTTAACACTTCACGTACAGCCTCCGCCCGGTTCATGGCAACTGGCAGCCACTGCGCGCTTAAATCCTGGACTGAACAATCAACAAGTCAATTGGGCCGCGGGCCTCTCGACCGACGGCGACGTGCCCTGCCGGCGTCGGCGACTGACGGGCGCCGGGGGACCGGCAACTTGTAGGATCGAAGTCGAAGGGGTCAATGCGGGCTCCGTGCACATAACTGCCGCGCGCAGGCCCTACGACCAGCATACACCATCCACGCACGCGTTATGTGAGTTTATTAATACTCGCGCGTCCAACTTGATGCAGCCTGGTTACGATCATCGAGCAAGTGCAGGCACCAGGCATTTGATGCTGTACAGTTCCGTGATGCCACTCACAACGAAGCAAGCCGCCGGCACAGCGAGCTACCGCGTGCGGCGTGTGGACGCCGATCGATCGAACCGGCCTGTTTTCAGACACAAGCAAGTTGACGCACGTGTGTTTCTTCTTCACCAGCTAATCGCTGATAAATTACTTGTCTGATCGATGATGGATACCATACCAGTATTAAGCAGCAGCTAGCAGGACCGTACTGTACTGGTACTAGCTGCCATTGAAGTGAGCGCGACGTCGTACGGTATCTCTAGGATTGCTGCGCGTGAGTGACCTTCAGTTGGCAAATGTAGTAAACCGAGTCAAGCTAGACCTTGCGGGGCGGCAGCGCCGTACTATACGTAGCTTTCGCGCCGGGCGACCGGAGTTACGTGCTATAGTGCGCTGGTGTTGCCGCGCGCGTGCGCTGGAGCTGGCTGGCCGGGGAACCAAATTATGTTAACCGGCGGCAGCCGGAGATTCATTGGTCCGGCTAACCGGCGCGCGCGCGGAGTTACTTTGCCGCCACGCGCGCGGCTTGGCTTGGTTATGTGTCGCTTGCGTACTGCCCATCACGATCAAACTACAATGAGCCGTAACATCTCTCGAGCACAACTTGGGGTATCAGCAGTGAGTGATGTTACGGCTACGGACCGTCAATGGGTATCAAAAGCGAAAGAGAAGTAAGCTTGCGGCGTATTTGACTTGCGTCGGTTCTCCAAAAAGTGTGGTAAGAAGCCACTGGCAGACCTCCCATGATTCTTTTTTTTTAAGAACATGCATTGCATGTATTTCATTAAGAAAAAATTAGAGTTTTACAACGAGTCGCTGCTCAAGAAGAGCAACGACTCCCCGACACAACGAGAAAGAAAACAAACATGAAGCACACACACAACCGACGCAAGCTAGCGACCTATCACTCTGAAGCCACGACCAAAGGAGCTCAAAGAGCAACCAAAAGCTTCTGAATGAGGAAGAGCCGTTCCGATGCGAAGATGACCATCACCACCACTCGAACCTGCGACCATCTAGACATACATGGAGGCCTCCAAGACAACGCCTTCAAGGAGAAACACGACGATTGAAACCGCCGCCGCCGCCCATAAAAAAATCCAGAATTGGGTTTTCACCTGGAGGACCTCCTTGGGTAGCTGAAAAGCACCACGACAACACCCCCAACAAGGTATTCGACACCTAAAGATGTTGCGGTGTCCCGGATATTTATATACCCGAAACTACGTGTTTTCATCGTGCTTGTCCCAGAATCAATCGCAAGCACACACGTAAGCAATTGATATCAACATACACATACAACAAAAACCTTATTTATTTTACATCTCAAGTTCAAACATTACAATTTAATTATACATACGTCTAGCCGACCGGCTAAATAAAAGTCTGAAGAAGCAAATAAAGCCCAAAAGAAACTCGCAGCACATCTAGTGGTTATTGCCCAAGACTCCACAGGCGAACAACCTAGATGAACCTAGACCGAACCACTGGAATATTCGTCAAAGCTCGATGCATAAAAACCCATGTCCGGCGGATTTTCATACGAATCGTCTTCTTTCTGATCAACATATTTAGCAAGGGTGAGTACGTTGGTACTCAGCAAGACTTATGTGTATGACAAAGTGATTAAATGCAAGTATTACCAAGAGGAAGGAAATGGGGTTTCTAAGTAAATATAATAAATAAATTTAAATGAAAGTTGCTAAAGTGAAGGTAACATAATAATATAAGATCGCAAAAATGAATAAGCACATACATATTCCATATAAATGAGATATCATTAACATGCAAAGTTAAGCAAATAAACAATTATCATTAAGTATAAACAATATTCATATCACTAAACAAAATTTCCATCATTAAGGAGCTTGAGACCGCAAGCACGGCTATTCGAATAGATTTATTACTCTGCAGAGTTTGTACGCTGTACTCATAGGTTGTGAGTGACCGTCTAAGGTGTAGCTAGCACCATGCACTCACGAAGTGTGCATATCGGTATCACACATGACGTTTTCAATAATTGTTTGCTACCCTTGCCTTCCCTAAATTGTAAAAATCCCTCCGTACCTACCAGCTAACATCCCAGAGGTACAATTTTCCCCTCCTTCAAACATGGATAGTTAGGCAGGAATTAAAAGGGTACAATTCATTGTATTGGTAAACCTTGAGCCCAAAACCGTAGTAATGGAAGTCCCTCTGAATAAATACCAGATCGGGTAAAATATCCATACAATCCCTACTTCTAGAAGGCAAGGTAACATTCAATTAAATACTTAGCCATGACCGTCCCATACCAGCACCTATGGTCGCACGAAAATTCCTTAAATCAAGTCATAGAGTACCGGTCCTTATATGATGTGGCGGGTCTCCAACAATTCCAACAATAATACCAAAGATACCATAACATAACCCGCCATCATCTAAAAATATTCGTGATATAAATAAATATATCTAATAAAATGATTCCCAAATTTTAGGATTTTGCATGTGCTTAAACCGATATACAATATTGGGAAGAATTACTAAGTCAATATTTTAGTAATAGTAATATTTATCATTATTCCTAAAATAGGTATCCACCATGTCAATTCCCATAAATTTTACTACAAAATGTATAAACATATGGCCATAGGGTTCCTAGTACATAGAATTATCATATTCTCCCAGATAAATTTTATGGACGCTATTAATGCACAAATTATTCTTAGTCATTATGCAAAACATTCATCACATTTTATGGGGTCAAGATGATCAAGGGGGTGCTTGCCTTGCTGCTGTTCTAGTTCCAACTCTTGATCTTCGTAGTTAGGATCTTCAGATTCTTGTTCTCCTACATAATCTCCATCGTTCGAATCGTCTACACGTTAAAATAAATAATATCCAAATAAATACCAAATAAATCCAGATTCAAAACCAACTGAAAATGATGCATATTTTCTGCATGTATGCATGAAGCATGAATTTAGATAAATGATGCAATTCGAGTCATTCGATTTGGAGGTCATAAGACGATTCTACGCATATCCAAAGTTATATCGGGAGATAAACCAAAATCGTCTATATTTAGTCCAAAATGGTCAAACCTTTTCCTAACTAGATCGTGGGGTTAACTTATCGATCTTTTCAACCTAACATGCCTCTAGGGCTGATGGAGCCATATTCACCTAGACAATAATTTTATTTATCTTAATTTCCTAAAGAAAGTACTTATGGTTTATGTGGTAAGCAAAACTATCTAAGTGAATGAAACCTAACATTTCTATTTCCACCAGGACAGTTCCATCAGTGGCTTGCAAAGGGAAGATCTAAGTATTTTATCTACAGTGATTGCATGCATATCTATTAAGTAAACAACAATTAATTTCTTATAAAGAAACATGTGATTTTCTATGGAATAAAGTAACTCTACCTTTATTGCTTTTCAAATTTTTTTCCTAAGATCATATGTGTCTACAGTGGAGATAGATTCTGAAAAGTTCAAAAAGTAACTTAATCTTATTTATTTTCCATAAGCAAATTCCCTAAATACTTATTTTTAAGCTAAACATAAAGCTAACTTATTTTTACTATGAATTTTTCCTAAACACATATATCATATTTTTACATAAAAAGAAGCCTAAAAACATAAGGAATTTTTATAGATATTTTCTCAAATTTTTCCTCATTATTTTTCTATCTATTACATGCTAAAAACGCTTAAACTCAAACTGGCCAACCGTAGCGCGACAAGTGGCGGCTTAGGAAATATCTAATTCAAATTAGCGCGTGCACAGTAAACGCGGCGACTGAGCGGCTCGTCGGCGACGAACTACGGCTCGGCGATGTCAACATGCTATACCAATCGATGCGCGAGCTCAAGACCTACACTCCGGTGGTGATCTCGTCGCCGTTGGTGGACTGTAGCGGCGGCGCGATGGTGACCTAGGCAGCGCGGCGGCGAGCTACGGCGAGATGTGCGAAACCAAGCGCGGCGACGTGTTCATGCTATGCAGCTAGCAGCTACGAGTTGCCAGGATGCTCACCGAGCGGCTATCGAAGACAGAGATGGTCGGGAATGAGGTCGTCGTCGACGGCGGCGGCGAAACATGGGATAGATAAGCAACACGATTCTTCCGCCTAGAAATCAAGAAAAAGATCAGAGGGGAAAGCATCAGCATCACACAGAGATGCTAAAGAAACAAGAACTTGACGTGGAGCTCACCGGAGAAGCTCGAATTCCGGCGATGGCGGCGGCAGCGGATTTTTGGGGAAAAGCAAAATTCGACTGGCTCGCTCTGCTTCTCTCGTCGAGGGCAGTCCGGGAAGGTAGTAGAGGACCAAAGAGACGACGCAGAGGAGTGGCTCGGGGTTTTTATAGCGATTTGAGGCGGTTTGCCTTGGGAACGCGTTGACGCGCTCTGGCGCAGCGGTGGCGAAAGGAGAATGGAGGAAGAGGAGGGGCTCCGGATCGTGGGCGAGGAGACTGGAAGATGTGCGACAATCCGTGGCGCGCATGCCACGCATCGGCGACGCCAGAGGAAGGACGAGAAGGAGCAGAAGGGCGGTGCCGCGGCGTTTGTGGAAGGTGCGCGTCGGCGACTTGTTTTCGTCGCCCGAGGCCGGCGCGAGGACAAGGCGAAGCAGAGGCGCGCGGGAGATGGCAGGGACGCGCAGGAGCGGCACGGGGCGCGCGGAACGCCGTCCGCAGCGTCGGCGGCGCGGATCGCGGCGCGCGCGTCGCGCCGAGGGTGAACAGAGGAAGGAGAAGAAGAGTGCGGGCCGGCGCGGGCTGGTGCGAGATGGACTGGGCCGAGACAGGCTGGTGCGCTAGCGGGGTTAGTTGGGCCAAGCCCATTTTGGTCAATAACTATTTTCCGAATTTTTCAAACTGGCTGAGCGTTTCACGAATTTTCTACCTAATCAAAAAGTCTCCAAAAATTATGAAAAATTCACAGAAAATACTTCTCTGTGAACTCTATTTATGGTGAATTTTTGGGAATTTTTGGTCGAACCAATTTCCCATGAAAATTTGGAGAAATTCCTGCATGCATATGAATGCTATGTATGCATGATTTCAAAAATTCAAAAGAGCTCAAATTTGAAATTCAAACTTAACCCAACTTTATTTAGGATTTAATTACATCATTTGTAGGCCTCTAATTTCTGGGATGTTACAGATGTCTATGTTGCCGGCACCGGCAGAAATTGCCGGGCAAAGCTTTCGCCCGGTGTTCAGCCCCAAACCGACCACACCCGCCGGAGATGCCACGAAGAGCAGTCACCGCAGCCACACCGCGCGGGCCGCCCTGCTCCTCCTCGGGAAAGATCCGAGAAGGGGAGGACGTCGACCAAGGTCGACGAGCACAGCCCGCCGCCGACACCATCCCCGACCATCCACACTCCCAAACCGCCATCCACGAGCGTCGAAGACTGCACCTTCGCCATGGAAGACGCCGTAGCTGTCGCGTGCCCGGACGACGCGCGCCAGCCCCGCGCCACCATGGTAGCTTCCGTCACCGTCACGTGTCGTGCGCTGCCCTCCCCGCCATGGAGACCGCCGTCGCCGCCGCGCGTAGAGGCCTCACGCCCCGGTAGAAGGGACCGCAGCCGCCACTCACAGCAAGGCCCAAGCCTCCGCCATGGAGGGCGCCGCCAGATCTGCTCTCTCACGACCTCAATCCGACCGCCATGGCTGTGAATCCGCCGCCGAACGCCGACGAACCCGCCACCTGCGCCATGGCTCCCGCCGAGCCACCTTCGGGTTGGGGGAGAAGGCACCGGGGGAAGAAAATGCCTCGCCGCTTCCGTCCTCGCGCTCGCTCGTTTTGGCGGCGCAGCACTCAGGCGGCGGCGCGGCTTGGCTGGGGTGGAGGAGGTGGTGGCGGCGGCCGCTAGGGTTCCGCCCCGAGTCGCCCCCGTGAGGACGACGCGGGGGGCGTTTTTCTGGCCCACCGAAGTAGTTAAAGGAAAGGAAATACAACAATATAGTTTATGACCTCCCATGATTCAAGGGCCTTCAATTGAATGCCAATTTCATTTGGCACAAGTGTACACAAATGCATGTAAATACATCTAAATCAAGGCAAAAATTCATAGATTTTGGGAGCGTTTGGTTGGTGGCCATCACTCGCCACAGCAGGGTGTGGCGTCGCCACAGTTTGTGGCGAAGAATTTTGCCGCCGCACCTTAGGCAAGAAAATGAATTGTAAAGCCTGTGGCAGCCATAGCTTTGCTCCAGACCAAACACTGGCCTTTCTTGGTGTGGCGGCCACACTCTGTGGCGTGGCAAACTGTGGCCACCAAGCAAACACCCCCTTTATCTTCTCTGCTTGGAAAAAAATTTTAGGTATGTAAATTTTCATATTACTTGGCATGTTTGAATGCCCGGACAACGAGTCCTGGGTGTAAGAAGCCGAGGCCGGGTGTGGCTGCTATGAATTGCAAACAACCACAAGCCACGTGCCATGTGTGGCGCATCACCAAATAGGTTCAATCATGTAAATGGTGGACACGTTTCATATACTATGTCACATATGTATACTCAACGACACCTTAAAACCTGTCGGGGACAAGATTTCGAAATTGGATATGCGAAGCTACCCAATAATTGTCTCATCAGAAACATTAAACGTTTAACTAAAAAAACAAAAAAGTATGATATAAAATGTGCAATACAATGTACCGTTTATAGAAGCTTAAATAAGGACACGACTTAGTCATGGTGAAGGATAACAAGGAAAATACCATAAGGTCTTTTTGTAAACTAACCTAATAACTCATGATTGGCCGAGTTGTTTTCAAAATACAATGTCTATCTTATTTTGCTTGTGTAAATGCATATGTTCTACAATCAAATCGGGTCCCAATCGGTTATAGGCTTAGTGGGGCACATGCCCCCACTCAAAAAAATATTACATGCATATTTCTACTATCTATATATAGATGCGACATTGCGTAGACATAGATGCTCAACCATCCTGTCAGGACTCTCCTTCCCTCAACTACGAGCAGGGTTTCAAAACCGGAGAAGTCGGTTTTCAAAACCGCCAAAAATCGGTTGGGTTTTGATTTTGCTACAGTACTTAATTAGCTTCGGTTTTGGGGGAAAACTAACCGGTTTTAGTAACCGGACCGGTAAGTAGGGTTTTCCCGTTACCGAGCGATTTTCGTCGGTTTTGAGAGCTCCTCCTCATCTAGATTTCAAGTTTTTTCAAGTTTATATTTTTTGCACCTTGTTGATATGTTTTCTCCAGTCAGAAATTGCCTCACATTCCTCTCGACTTTCAACTTACCCTTACTTTGCCACTTCAGAAGGAAACCTCATGGCTTGAGCGTCCACAAATCTCGCCCCTCTACCGTCAACACTGTTATATGGTACTCGGCCTGATAAGTTGGAAATGGCTAGAGCAAACTATAGGTTCTCAACAGTGCATGAACCTAGCAAGAGTTGCACTACTGGGGTCTTAGAGCATCCGCAACAAGCTCTGGAAGAAGTCTTTCTTCTCCAAATTTGGCTCGTATTCCCCAATCCACCGCTCCAACAGACTCGCAAAAGAACTCTCCAAAATAGCTTCACTCCTATCCCGGTTTTCTCGCTCGCTTGGATTGGCGAGGGCGCTTCGCTCGCCATCAAGGATTCCGCGCGCGCAGGACGGCCTTCCCGCCTCGATCTCACGCCAAGTTCGTCTTCCCGCGCCTTGTCACGCCACGAAGCTCACTCAGACTGCACGAGTGCAGCTGCGGCGGGCCAGCCATCTCACCCTTGCCCTCGTCGGCGCCCTTGTTGTCCTTGCCGCCGTCGGTCATGGACGTCGAGCTGTTCGCCATACGTCACGACAGCTCCGACCCCTACGACCGGCACCAGGCCAAGCCCTTCTCTGTCCTGGCGGGCACCACGACGGCGTCCTCGCTGCTGCAGTACTTGATCGCCGACGCCAGCACCGGTCTCCACGGCCTCAACATCGCTGCCTGCGTCGTACTTCCAGCGGCTGCCGATCAGTTTGTATCAGCAGGGGCGGCCGTGGCCAGAAGAACACCAGAAAGAATAGATCGTGGGGGGCCAGAGAGGAAAAAAAGTAGCAGACGTGGCCACGTTTGAAAATAAAGTGGCTGTTTAGATAACCTGCTGGAGTCTCCAACCAATTTAGCAGCCATTCTATTTTAGATAATGGCTAAAATCAGAAAAATTACATATTGTTTTGGCTAGGCTGTTGCGGATGCTCTTAGTAGCAGATGATGCGTTGGCGCATATATAGCTGAAGCTCGATCAGGAAATATGGTGCCACCGTAGGGACTCATCACTACAATAGATTTCCAACTTGTACAAGAAAAATCAATAAAAGGTAAAATCGGGAAAGGCAATGAGAGAGAAAAGTGTGATACACAAATAAACGGGCTTTAATTTTCTTTTTTTGATCATCGGGCTTTAATTTTCTTAGTTCTTATAAAAGAATGGGCTTGAATTTCAGGATGCCTAATTTATAGCCTGCACGCGGCCCAGCCCAGCTGAGCGGTCGCGATGAGTCAACCGAACCAAGCCCATCCGACCGCCAGATCAAGTCGATCCGAGCCGTCCGTTCCCCGTCGCCTCCCAAGCCAACCATTTATAACCCTATCGCCGCCGCCGCGCAGCCTTCCTCTTCCCCTTCCTTCCTCCACCCAGTCTAACTAGGGTTTCCACCGGCGGCGGCGACGAGATGGTGCAGCGTCTCACCTACCGGAAGCGTCACAGCTACGCGACCAAGTCCAACCAGACCCGTGTGGTCAAGACCCCAGGTGCGTCCCGGCTGATCTTTCTTTCTCAAGGATTTGTGGGGGTTCTTGATCTATTGTTTATGGTTTCTTGATGCGTTCATCTTACTCCTGGGCTGGTTTCTTGCAGGTGGGAGGCTCGTCTACCAGTACACCAACAAGAGGGCGAGCGGACCCAAGTGCCCCGTGACCGGGAAGAAGATCCAGGGGGTGAGTGGTGCATCAGCTGTGCTCTGGCTTAGCGTTTGTAATATTATTGTGGACGCCTGTTGTCTCTGAGTTCTTGTAGTGTTTATTACCATGTTCTGAATGGTCCTGGAATGCGCAGTGTGGAGTTAAGTGTGCTAGAACTATCTGCGGTGAAGTAGTTCTTGAGCCAGATCTTGCGTTGTCGTCGGCATGGACTACAGTTTATTTTGACATGCCTATGTGTGTTTAGTTGTTGTCCTTACTAGATTCGCTGCCGCATTTTTCTTCTGCTTGTCTATTGGTAGGCTCTGTAGATGGTTGCGTTTTGTTTGTCTAAATCTTTTAGTTGCGACCAAAATGTGTCGACTGAAACGTTTGGGTGATAGGTAGGGGCTATACCTGGATTGGAAGGCATAACTGCTTCGTGATAGAGGTGCGCATTGTTGGTTGCTAAGTGCAATTCTCTGTTGCTAGTTGCAGATTTGTCATTTTCTCATGTGGATCATTGTGTAAATGATGTTTCCATTGCACACTGAAATGTTTGCTGAATGCTTCCTTTTTTTTTTTTTTGTTTCTGTTGGCATGTAACTCAAGGCCAGGACCAGCTTAGATGTCATGGCCCCATATTAGCTAAGCGCCAGTCACATTTGTCTTCAGTGTTTGTGCTACCTTCTTGTTGCTTATTTACGGCTGATTTTGCGGTACAATGTTTCATTGCTTATTTGGTTGCGTAACATTTTCATGAGAAACGGCTAGTATGTTATAACCATTGCTTGGATGCCAGTGATTAGGGTTTTAAGCATATGAGACAAAGCAGATTTCCCTTTTCTATGTTGAGTATCATGTTAGTTTCATCATGGTCATGTCGTAGCCTTCTGAAAAAAAAAACAATTCATGCTGGATGACAAGTATTCTTATGGGAGTTTGGGCTTTTCTTTGCACTGACGTTTTGTGTCTATTCCCTATCTGAACAGGATCTTAGAGGCACCAAAGTTACTTATTTATCTTCTATTCAATGTGAAGTTTCCACCTTGATTTCATGTTATTATTATGATACATACAGATTCCACACCTGAGGCCTACTGAGTACAAGAGGTCCAGGTTGCCTAGGAACCGCAGAACTGTGAACCGTCCTTATGGTGGAGTGCTCTCCGGAACTGCAGTCAGGGAGAGGTCAGCAAATACAGCTCAATATATTATGAAGTGGAAACTCTGGATTACCTTGTGAACTTATAAGTTGATATATTGCTCTGCAGGATCATCCGCGCTTTCCTGGTTGAAGAGCAGAAGATTGTCAAGAAGGTCCTGAAAATACAGAAAACCAAGGACAAGACAGCCGCAAAGTAGAGCTTCTGAAATGGAAGCATATTGCTGTTTTGTACACAACGAAAAGTAATTTTGGTGGTGGATGTTGGAAAATCTAGTGGCCTCCGTGATAAATGTTTAGTATCTGAGAGACATACTTCTTGCGTTTAGAGTGTTTCAGACCCTTGTACCTTTTGTTGGAGTACCATGACATCAGTTCCCTTAGTTGTTTTGTTATGAATTCAGATTGCATTATCGAACTATCAGCTTGTCGAATTTAGCTACTGGTTTTTAGCAATCTCTTGATCTATGAAGCCCTGATCAAATTAGGGAGCAATTTGCTATATTTGGTAGTGTACATTTGCTATATTATTGGTCTGCAATTGGCAAGTGGCTTCTAGTTCGGTATATTTGTCAGTCTTGTATAAAACCTGGTGTTCAAATTCACTGATGCACACTTTGGAGCATTTCACTGGAATTTCACATGAATTTAACAGAAGTGCAGGATTTAGGAAACAACTCCTGCAATAAGGTGGCAAAATTGTGTAGCACGAGGCAAAAACCAACGCAAATTTACTCTGAAGAGAGGAAAACATGAGACGCATCATATGAAACCTAAAGATAATTAAAACAAGGCACTAGTTATTATAATTTGGAAAGAAATCGAAACATGCTTCTCATGCGAACTAGTCTGCATATCTCGTAGAATCCAAAGCTCAAAATATTTGTACATAACACAAGGTATCCTTCTCTCTGTTAGCTTTGCTGTTAGCCCACAGTATCTACACCTCAGTACCTCACCTAAACTGAACAAAATTATATGTTTTTTTTGTTGCTAACAGAAATGCTAACAGATGAAGGCCACTCACACTCGCATATTCTGTACATATAATCTACTATTAGATAGCATCACTGTCTCTTTGTAGTGCGAAGCAGCTACCCCTAGTGTGGCAGCTCAGTCTGAACAGCAGCTGGGCTGAGGAATGATTCCCAGGGTATGTTGCACCTCAACTCCTCTGAAGAATCTGCACCCAGATCAAACGGGAAGTTGATCCTCCCCACAGCCTCCCAGTCAATGCTGTTCATGCTGAAGCCATTGCTAGGCTTCCTCGTGGATGAGTCTTGGCTCCTGCTACTGGTGCCTCCATTGACATCTGCAGAAGAATCAACTACAAATCCATTGATCTGATGATCAGGCTGTGCACCAAAAACCAGCGAAACCGGGCCTGCGGCCTTCTGCGCTGTTGGTGCTTCAAAAGGAAACATGATTGTGCTATTCTGGGGTTCCATGGATGGGCTGCAGTTGAAGTTTATGAGCTTGCATGAAGAACCCTCTACTGATGGGTTGCTCTGCTGGCCTTGCAAGCCGTGTCTGCTGGTGAACTGGCTTGAAGGTGCAGGTGGTGCAACTTGCAGTGAGCATGATGAGCTCTCCAACGCAAACTCTGAAGCTTGCACCGTCTGAAACGCAGATAACATCTCTGCCTCGGCTGCCCCGGGAATGGAGGTCCCCAGGTGTGCAACAGCCCCCGTTGCGCCATGGAACTGGTCTTCTTGAATATCCTACAGATAGTCCAGGAGTCCTGTTTGTACAGCAGAAAAAACAATATTTTTCAGAGTTTGTCATAGCATTTGAGTTTAGCTCTTGAACTGAACAAAATGAGTTGACGATGCTTACATTGAGTGGAATGTTCTTGTCGATCGATCGTTTGGGAAGCGACGGGTCAGCCGGTGAAGGGAGCCTGAACTCATGCATCATCCAGTCAGTTTTCATCCCTCTTGCTGCTCTCCCTTTGTAGAACACAAGGGACTTCTTCAGGCCTATGCACTTGGTGCCCTCCGAGGAGTAGATTGGCCTGTCTGTCCCTGTGGCCTTCCAGAATCCAGCTGCTGTCACTCTGTTCGGTCTTACGCTGTTGCGATATTTCCGGTCCCTTGGGCAGTAGAAGTACCACTCTTTCTCACCGGTGCTCGCAAGCTCTGTCGATGAACAAGAAAAATGAATTTAGATATCGATTTCAAGGTTGTCTAAAGTTCATAGTTCACTTCAAAGTCCTGCCTACTTAGTGATAACAGGTGTTAGAAGACGAAGTTTGATGAAGCTTACTTGGAAGATCCCATGGATCATACTTGTAGATGTCCAGCTGCCTGATGAGCTCAATGGAGATAGGCTTTTGCTGGATCTTCCTCTTGAGGTAGAAACTAACGAGTTCTTCATCTGTCGGGTGGAACCGGAAACCGGGCATGAGGATCTCATCTGACTTGTCCATGTTGATATCATTTCTCTCCTCCATGTCTTGCAAAAGGTTGAAGGCCTGCTTGCTGCCTGGTTAGAAGCTAACAAAGTCTTCTCTTGTGCTACTTATATTCAGTATCTAGTGAACGGCTTTCAGGGATGAAGCTTGTGAGGTGAAGACAATCACAAGACCTGTATACTATTGCACTTGCAAATCTGTTACACACCATGTGTATATATATGAAAGGCTAAGCTGCTTGGAACGACCAGAAGAGGCCCACAAGTCTGAAGAATCTCCTTCTGCATCTAACAGCAACTATTTTATTGCTGTCGTGGTTTGTTTAATGATGGATTAGTATTACAACGTAGACAAGCTCAGCAGCATCAGGCGACTGTCAAACGTGTCAATCCTTTTCAGTTCACACTTAGAATACTCAAGTACGTCAGTCAAAACAATCCTTAAAATAATACAACAGTGCCCTCTTCCCATTGCCGAAAATAGGTGCTCTCTTCTAGAATTCATACTTCAGTTTTAGCCTACCCAGATAAACAAAAGAATTTAAATCACACTCCAATGCACCGCAGTTTGTTAGCATTCAAATTTTCAATGAGGCCAGGAGAATGAAATTCTTCTCAAGTAGTTTTAGCTGCATGAACTTCAAGATATGTTCTTCAGTGTCGGGATCCGAAAATTCCTTCCGATGTAGTTATATGAGTTATTTTTGTCAGCTTCTGCCTTGGTTTGAAAAAAAATAATTGTGGCCGCGAATGCATTTTTTAGCTGAATTTGACAGAAGCCTAACTTTGTATATATGCCTATCACTGTGTGTGCGCGCTCCCGTTGGGGTATCTGTGCGAGAGAGAAAGATAGAGAGGTTTGTTTCCTACTGTAACTGATTCCTCACCAGAAATTATCTTTTAATCACCCAGAGATAGTGATGGTCTCACCAGTGTAATATTTTTGGCTTTTGTTTATTAACTAGCGTGTGTGACACTGCTAGGTGTTGGGGAAGAGAAGCTTCTTATCCTAATCACAGTTTCGTTAGACCAAATTTAATCGCAGATGAGTTGCCACGGTGGAAACCTGGTCCAATTTGCTCCAACAGTCTGCTTGCTTAATCGCATGCTGCCTCTGGCTGGTCGTTCTTCCACATGGCGTGATTGTTTGCTGCTCTTTCTTTCCACAGTCCATAAGATTATGTTTTTAAATATTGCAAGCATTTGAATGTTGTGTATGTTGGATAGATATGCTGAATGGGTGAGGCTGTCCTAGATTACAGAATGCCTGCAAGATGTGTAAAAAAAAAAGAATATTGGTTATTCTAGAAAAAGCATAGATTTCTTCACTATTTCGTTTTCAGAACACATATTCTTCCCTCTCTCTCTCTCTCTCTCTCTCTCTCTCTCTCTCTCTCTCTCTCTCTCTCTCTTTTTTTTGGCTATTAGAACACATATTCTTCGGTAGTTCAAGTAATCTTCAATGTATATAGCGAAAAAAACTCATCATTAAATTAATCTGGAACAAAAAAGCAGTTAGTAAAACTTATGTGCAAATTCCCAGCTAACGATAGACAATGACGCGAAAATTCTGCACGGCGTTAGAGTTCTTGCCCCCTCCAATCGCTGGAAGACAAGGTTTCGCCCGTGCGCGCGGTCAAATACTCACCAAAAACTTTGTTCCATTCCCGTGTCGCCCCAGTTCCCGGCAACACCATTAACCTCCCTGCTTTGGGCGAGCAAACTCCATCTCGATTTGGAACGCCGCTTGTCTCCTTCACGGCATGCGAGCCTGAAACCCAAAATGTCAGAGCAGGTTCGGGTCAACGTCAAACCCTTCAAACTCAAGCGAGGTACTAACCAGCATCTGCATCTCTTGTTCTTGGGTTCCAGCTTCTCGGGACAGATGTCCATGTTGCTCGTGTTGACAACAGTAACTCTATGCTCTAGCCAAGTGGAGCAGCCCCTTCTTCGTTTGCATGCCGAAGGTGTAGTATGTATTCAGAAAATACCATTATTCGTTAGTATCGAGTGACCCTAGAACCTAACACTTCAGTTGGACATGGAGGAACACTTCATAAAACTGTACCATACCTATGTAACTCTATTTTGTTGTTAAATCTAATTGTACTTAATATCCACTAAAAGTTAGTATAGTATGAGGAACTAATAGGTCAAAAAAACCTACTACCAATAAAACTCATGATATGAAAAGAAACAGATGTCTCCAAGAAATACTTTTGGTGTTCCGTGCAAACAACATTCTTTTAACATCATTTCTTCCCAATCAAGCAAGATTTGCACGAGGAGGTGTCACTTTTGGACGACAACAAGTCATAATGCTTTAAATTTTTGGGTCAATCGAGCTGCATCAACAATGAATGTGGAGTATTTATGAATCTTGCAACTAAGCATCTCCTAGCTTATTTGTGGTTATTCAGAAGAAAAAAAAAACGAAATACCATGTTCATACAAGTGGACATATAAACCCAATGATTCTGCTATGGAAGAAAACTGTTACTACTCAGTGAGTATTTGTTTTTAGAAAAGGGAATATATTACTCAATATTCCAGCCTTTGTATCGAATGACCAGACCAAGGTATCAAGAAAATAAAGTTTGCATCCATTGTTTCACGCCACAAAGATATAACTAAAACGTGAGCCTGTTGGTAAGTCGCCAACCATTATTTGTGAAGATCTCTATGGCTGTAGTCTCAAGCAAGCTGCATGCCATCTTCATCACGTGGCGAAGCTCCTCCTTCTGTAGGAGAGACCAAAAGCGGCTCCAGTATATCCCTCTGAAGATTACCTGCATATACGATGGTATTGTTGTTTTGTCAAAGATCACATCATTACGAAACAGCCATATTGCCAACACAGAGCAGATATACCACTCCAAATAAGTTTCTTTAATTTGATCTCAGTTCCCCCAAACCAATCAGTAAACATATGCTGAAAGTTTAATGGAGGGAAAATATTAAAAGAAACATGAATAATGCGCCGTATGAACTTTGCTAGAGGACAATCAAAGAACAAATGTTGAATACTCTCACTTAGATTACAGAAGCAACATTTTAAATTCCCATTCCTGTTCCTCCTAGCAAGATTATCTTTTGTTAAAGTGACTCCTTTATATAAGTACCACATAAAGACTTTAATTTTAAGTGGAACTTTAAGTTTCCAAATGGCCATTGTAAAAGGTAGGGCCTGAGTTAGCATTAGGGCTCGATACATGGATCTCACTGAGAAGGTTCCATTTTGATTTAAAGCCCACATAAAGTTGTCTCGATAATAAGCATAACAGAAGCCACTAGTTGATGCCAAAAAACCAGATTCGCCCCAGAGAGGGAACGTCTAAAGGATATGTTAAGAGGCGTGGTTGACATAACTGATGTAACCGTTGCGTTTTTTCTCCTAACTATGTTATAAAAGGCTAGGGAATTTGTCTTTAAATCTATCTTGGCCTATCCAAACATCTTCCCAGAACCTAATTTGAGATCCATCTCCCACTCTAAATGAACCTAATCACAGGAAGACATTCTTCACCTGCATAAGACTAGTCCAAAAGTGAGAGTCGCCTGGTACATGTTGTACCTGGGTTAGATTTCTGTTTCTTAAGTATTTACGATGTAGAATTGTTTACCACTGTTGGTCGTTTGTACGCACCTATTTATATACCGTAAGTGGACGGTGTACAGTTGTAGCACTTTTTTCCCTGGAGTATTCCAAGGTTTAATATCGAACCACAGAGAACAAGCGGGACTTAAACTATTATTTAAACTACTAAATTAATATAGCAAAAGTGTGTGTGGAAGGGATGGTTAACAACTAGAGATGAAAGAGCCTGCGGTTGTAACAAGGTTATGTAAAGGATTCTCTCCTATGGTTTGGGGTACTGGCATGCAACTCTAATTAATGGTCGATTGATAGGTTTAGTATTCTACAAGACATGGTGGTTTCGTTCGCCCCGATCCTGTCACGACAAGGGTAATAGCTCCCCACTGGTTTCTTGCACTATGTAATAAACACGTATTGATCAGATACGAATTCAAAGCATCACATAGACTGAACACATCAAAAGAGTATTGTAAGCATGAGAGTTACATAACCAGATTTCCCTCGCCACGGAGAGAATATGAGATCTACTCACGCATCATACTGCAACACATGAACATGGGTACAGTAGTGTGCGAGATTTTGGCGTGGTCCCACAGGTGCCGATCGGCACGACAGTGTGCCGGTCGGCACAATCTTCCTTTTTGGTGGTGATGATCGGTGATCGCCGTCTTCGCCGCCACAACCTTTAACCTAGGTTAAAACCTCTATCTGTTTTCCCCCGTCCCGTTTCGCGACCAAGATCTTCTCTTTATAGTTCCTTCCGATTGCGGGTTGGACTTCATCGACTCCGACTCTGATATTTTTTCTAGGCTTCATATTCTCCGAGCGGGCTTCATGTTTGGGCTCGATCTCTGTGGTGCCGGTCGGCACGGGGCTGTGCCGACCGGCACGTCCTCTAATTTCTCCGTTCTTCGAGCCTCCGGCTGCTCTTTATCCGTAGTCTCTCAATTTTTACCTGTTTCCTGCAATTCCTTCGAGTACACAGAAACTACGCATATATATAATAATAGGGTTAATTGTTAGCAATAGTGACATAACAAGGTATTAAAAACAACTTATTTGTCATATAAAATGAGTACCTAGAAAGCACCAACAGCTCCGCCACACTCAAATCATTGCTAGTCCTCGAGCAATACAAATCAAGAAAATCATCACCGTGCTTTTATCATGCAAAGAGGCAAAAACTCTCACAAATCTTCAACTTGGCTATCGTCAATTATCTCACCGAGTTAGTATCCCTCCACAAGACTTTCTCTCAATTTTTGAAAACAATTTCACCTCAAAACTTGAGCCGACCAAATCAATCACAAGGCTTATCAAACAAATATTTTTGTCTCCCTTCATATCACGTAAGATGAATGCAAAAAGCTTTAGAATTCACTCAATCGCTCAAATGTGTTTCCTTCCCTCTCCTATTCTATAATATAAGGCTCTTTTGTGGATCTCGGAAAGTAGTATAACCAAATTGAATCAAAAGAACAACTAAGTCAACAATTCGCTCAATCATGCCTTCTAAAAGGGAGTTTCCATTATGAGAACACAGAATATAAGCACAAGGATCAATGGTAATACGAAGTAGATGAGAATGAAAGAGATAGAATTAAGATAGGATCAAGCTTGAAGTATATACAGATCTTTGAAAATTTTGACCCCTTCTGCAGTCTGCTTCCTCCAATATTCATTTTTTTGTCTCTTTTTTTTTTCCTTCATCTTTCTTCTGTGCCGATCGGCACATGTGTGTGCCGGTCGGCACCTGGCTCATTTTCTTCTTTTTCTTCTTTACCTTCTTTTTCTTTTATTGCAGACTGCTATCAGAGCATGTTTTGAATCGAAATCTGTCGAAATTTCACATTTGCTTGTAGGTTGTATCAAGGAGGAAGGAGAAACGATGAAATATCGGTTTTTGGATAGAAAGAATTTGATGACAGATGGCTAGCAAACTGAGATGAACAAATGAAACTTCTCCCTTCTAGCTTAGTCGTAATCAAGAGCAAAGAGTTGACAAAGATGCTTTCTTATCAAAAGGTTTATGTGTAGGCTTCTCCCATCTCATTTGGCTAAGTGTAATAGGTACAAAATCAAATCCTTAACTAAATGCTTCAACTATGATGATAGAAGGGGTTTTCGAAAAGTGAATATATAAAGCCAAACGATTATTCAATAAACTCAAGTAGATTGGCAAAACGATCGTCAAAAAATAAAATCAAGAATATGGGGTAACGCATCGATTTGACAACTAACATAAACTTTATTCAAGACATTGCAATCATTCTTGACCTCGAAGCTTAACTAAGCACACCATCTCAAACCTATCTAAGAAAACTCTCACACCTTCACACACTAACTCAATTCAAACTAAATCGAAGCAAACGACCTTAAAAAGTGTAAGGGCGAATCCCCCTGTTGGCGTTTCTTACGCAAAAAGATTAAATTCAATTTCCGCAAGCGCACGGAACACCATTGTAGCATTTCACCCGGGAGTATTCTAAGGTTATCGTATTTATATTTTCCACAGGGAAGCAGGGATAAGAATATCGTGAATTAACAAGGAAACATCTATTATTTATAACTTGCAAACTAGACCAAAGCAGGAATACATATATGATATATGTGTGGCACTCAGGAGAACATCCATTGATATAGATAACAAGGAGTTAGCATTTAGTTTGGGAGGACAACGAGAAGAAGGTATCAGTCAGCCTAGGGTTAGCATTTAGTTTCACGATAGTCTACCATTATTTACTTAAGCTTTCATTACAGATACATTCAAGTGCATCAGGGGCACGGCCGCCGCCAAGACACGCAACCCGAGAACTAGGTTCAACGTATCCGGTCAACGGACCGCGTCTAGGCCCCTACACACTCAACCCGAACGTGGTGGACTACAGAGACCGGTGTAGCTGTCACCTACACTCGCGGCTACCACATCATCCCGTGGGGTTGAGGGCAAAACACGCTAGAACAATTCCAAGCACCTTGCTGACAACTATCCTAGTAACTTACTCTTGGCCAAAGAGCAAGCCACCCATGAACAATAAATCCAAATAAATTGTGCGGGACACGTGACAATAAGGCAATTATGTCCCTACTGCCAGTCCTCAAGCAAACAACTCATTCGTATCTACCATACACAGACATGGATCCAACACAAGAATTTCTCTATAGTAATTACTTAAATAAATAAATATAAACTAAAAGAAAACTAAATTAAATAGATAAGAAAATAAATAAATAAGAAAATAATTATATTAAAGAAAGTATAAAAGAAAAGATACACGAGAACTTTACCCAAACTCCGAAGAGAACTCCAGAGCTCCGAGCGAAGCTCTCACTTCTACTCTAACTCCCATGACTAAAATACTAATCCTATTCTAAACTACACAAGTGGAATGATCTTCCATGAGATGAGCGTGACCCTACTTTGGATCTTCTCTTCTCAAGTGTGGAGGTGCAGGTTGGAGTGAGGGGAGGGGTCCTCTATTTATAGTGGAGTTGCCTTGGGAGAGTGGAGAAGGTCTTGGAGCATTTCGTGGAATATTCCCTTCTTGCCGACGTCCCCTGGCTTGGCCGGCGCGTCAAGTGGCTAGTGACCGCCTCTGGAACCGACTGGAGAAAGATTGAGGCGGTTGGAGATTAAGTTCGGCCGGCCGGCCAGGTGTTTGGGCCGGCCGGCCTACTATTTTCTGGTTTTCGCCCAATCTTGCGCGAGGCATAACTCCTGCTCTCGAACTCCGAATTAGGTGATCCAAAGCCCATTTTGACTATCTCGACGAGGGCTTTGACATGGAGGGATCAAATTTGTCATTTGAAATATTATTTCTTGATGTCCAAGTCATTCCTTATTTCTTGCGTCGAATGTCGTCGAGATATCCGAGCAGGACCTTGTTTATCTTGTGCCTTTTGTATATTTGCTTTTTATCCATAAGTATAAGCACATTGCACCAATATTCCTATGTACCTTGCAAAACAAGATCACATCCAAAACTTGTGGAACTTTATTAGTTTAATGCAAGAAACATTGGTGCATACCTTTTATTCGCCGATAAGTTGACGGTCATTTTATGATTTAACGGCCGTCAACACCTCCCCAAGCTTAAACTTTGCTCGTCCCGAGCAAACTCAAAACTTAAGTATCGGCGGATCAGTAGTTACAAAGGAAGCGCCCCATGGGTAATAAAGATACAACAACGTACTCCCTAAATGGTGGTAAGTGCACAAGAGCACGGAATATTCACGAGTGTTGCACATGTGTGGGGCGTGCATGCTTCACCTTGTCATATAGCATTGAAGGTTAGAACAGCACTTTTGGACGAGTCAAACAATTTTTAGCAGGTGTACTCCAGAGTTTTTATGTGCTGCAAGACAAGGTAAAAATTCTCCTTTGTTTGGTTCACACTTCCCCTCTCCTTAATATGAGGCTATCCCTACAAAGCTTCACTCATTCCTACCTTCTACCATATTGGGCTTGTATGTGGAGCTTGGTAAGGAAATGCACATTTATCATGCGTATATTGTAAAGTTAAAGAATAAATCTCAAGAGACATAGCAACTCCTTATACTCCGGTCATAGGGAAAAATGTGATGAAAGGGGAGAAGATGAACTCACACTTATGGAAAGGAGGTTTTGAAAACTTTGGTCCTTTATTTTGCTCAAGATGTTTATGATAAGAACCATATAGCCTTTTATTTTGAGATGCAACTATGGAGTTTTTTTTTTTTTTGATATACTCCATGGTGCATGAGGCTATAACTTTTGCATGGTCCGTAAAAACATTTTGAAATATTCTTGAGCCCTCTGTTTTGGATGGACCAAAAGTTTTGCAAATGTAGGAAGATGCTTTGGTTGATTTTCCAAACATCCCCTTTGGGTGGAAAGAAAAGAACAACACACGCGAAGGAGTTTATGACCGGAAAAAAAAAAGGAGTGCTTACTCTCAAAAGTATTTAAACCTTAACTAAACTCAACGCATGAGCAAATGGCTATGAGTGGGGCTTTTTCGAATATTTGTCATGATATGGCTCTGGTAGGTAAATAAATCCTCACAAGGGAAGTGTTCCAAAACGAAAGGGTTTTTAGTACTTGCAGCAATTAAAATGAAAACATCTCTGGACTTTCACCACGCTAAGAGATTGCGACAAGTCCTAATCATGCCATATCATAATCCACAATGCTTAGACTTGGTGTGATGTATGCAACCCACAAAATGTAGCAACACTAGTGATGTGATTATGCTCGAGTATAAATAACACACATGTCAGGAGTAGAGGTTGCATCAATGCGACACAAGGGGAGCTATCATGTAACTAATCATCATTTCCTTTAAGTGCAGCATTCACCAATATTCTAGCATTTTATTCGAAACAGGGAGTATTTTATTGATCGATAGGGATACTTACCTGGGGTCCCCCCAAGCTTGAGTCTTCGCAAGACTTAAGCTTGAATAGGCCGCTTCCTCCATTCTTCTTGTGTCTGCAAAAAGAATGAGGGTGATATAGGTGGCTAGCCCCTATTGGGCTTTGCCGAGAACCTAATATTTTTGGGTTTTTTTTTAAGGAAAGGGCACAATTCAAGAAGAGTATAATATCGTATACAGAAGTACTTACCTGGCGGTTCCTCCTCAAGCTTAGCTCTTGCAACTATGTGCAAAGCTAAGCGATTAAATCTTTCATTTGGAAGCATTGGGTCCGCCTTGTTGGTTTCTTCTTGAATTGTATGCCGTTCATGTTGCCTGATGGACTTTTGATTGCTCTCATAAAGATCCTGCATTGGTTAGTACAAAACCATTCGTCTACCCTTGACACGTCTCTATGGGTCCATCAATCGACCTAGACACCACGTCTAATTCGATTAACTATGTGAGGAGAGCAGAGCGGTTATACTCTCCTTCTGTCATGAAAGCGTCATAGAGGCATGTATTTTTCTGTTGGTTGAACGGCCACCGGCATAATCTCAATGGAGAACAGAGGCACAGAAGTGATCTTCACCCAACCAACAGAAAGAGACGCAGGCGATTGATTTATGACTAACAATTTAACCACACCCACATCATCAAAAGAAATTCGAGAGCACGGGTATGATCAAAATTGCAGTATATTTTCATCAAAGAGCAACTCAATGTACTTCGCATTGATAAGGTAAAGAATCATTCAGGCAGCATTATTTATTTATTATATTATTATTTTTTTTTTATGAAAGAGAGGATATATGACAAGAAAAACAAGGAATAATTGCGTATGCTTACCTGGCGGTTCCTCCCCAAGCTTAGCCTTTGCAATCGAATGCAAGGCTAAGCTTTTAGATTTCTGCATTGAATATCTTGGATCCGCCACATATGTTTCCTTTCTTCTGTCATAAAAAATCCAACCTTTCTTGCAAAATCCCTGGCCTATGATTGTGCACTCGGGTTCTCTTTTTTTTTTAAAACTTTTTTTAAAGCCCGAGGCCTATGATTGGGCATTCGAGGTTCTTTTTTTTTTTAAGTCCGAGGCCTATGATTGGGCACTCGGGTTTTTTTTTTTAAATGCAGCGGGGTGGGATGGAGGGGAATTAAATATGCAGATGGAATGAAAAGAAAACAATGCAGATGTGATGGTGATATGCTTAAACAAAATGCAGGTGGATACTTAGGCTAGCAGCAAATTAACATAACAGATAGTCGATGTCAATCAAAGATCTCTTAAACCATTGCTTCCCCGGCAACGGCGCCAGAAATGCTTGTTAGCGTTTCTTACGCAAAAAGATTAAATTCAATTTCCGCAAGCGCACGGAACACCATTGTAGAATTTCACCCGGGAGTATTCCAAGGTTATCGTATTTATATTTTCCACAGGGAAGCAGGGATAAGAATATCGTGAATTAACAAGGAAACATCTATTATTTATAACTTGCAAACTAGACCAAAGCAGAATACATATATGATATATGTGTGGCACTCAGGAGAACATCCATTGATATAGATAACAAGGAGTTAGCATTTAGTTTGGGAGGACAACGAGAAGAAGGTATCAGTCAGCCTAGGGTTAGCATTTAGTTTCACGATAGTCTACCATTATTTACTTAAGCTTTCATTACAGATACATTCAAGTGCATCAGGGGCACGGCCGCCGCCAAGACACGCAACCCGAGAACTAGGTTCAACGTATCCGGTCAACGGACCGCGTCTAGGCCCCTACACACTCAACCCGAACGTGGTGGACTACAGAGACCGGTGTAGCTGTCACCTACACTCGCGGCTACCACATCATCCCGTGGGGTTGAGGGCAAAACACGCTAGAACAATTCCAAGCACCTTGCTTACAACTATCCTAGTAACTTACTCTTGGCCAAAGAGCAAGCCACCCATGAACAATAAATCCAAATAAATTGTGCGGGACACGTGACAATAAGGCAATTATGTCCCTACTGCCAGTCCTCAAGCAAACAACTCATTCGTATCTACCATACACAGACATGGATCCAACACAAGAATTTCTCTATAGTAATTACTTAAATAAATAAATATAAACTAAAAGGAAAACTAAATTAAATAGATAAGAAAATAAATAAATAAGAAAATAATTATATTAAAGAAAGTATAAAGAAAAGATACACGAGAACTTTACCCAAACTCCGAAGAGAACTCCAGAGCTCCGAGCGAAGCTCTCACTTCTACTCTAACTCCCATGACTAAAATACTAATCCTATTCTAAACTACACAAGTGGAATGATTTTCCATGAGATGAGCGTGACCCTACTTTGGATCTTCTCTTCTCAAGTGTGGAGGTGCAGGTTGGAGTGAGGGGAGGGGTCCTCTATTTATAGTGGAGTTGCCTTGGGAGAGTGGAGAAGGTCTTGGAGCATTTCGTGGAATATTCCCTTCTTGCCGACGTCCCCTGGCTTGGCCGGCGCGTCAAGTGGCTAGTGACCGCCTCTGGAACCGACTGGAGAAAGATTGAGGCGGTTGGAGATTAAGTTCGGCCGGCCGGCCAGGTGTTTGGGCCGGCCGGCCTACTATTTTCTGGTTTTCGCCCAATCTTGCGCGAGGCATAACTCCTGCTCCCGAACTCCGAATTAGGTGATCCAAAAGCCCATTTTGACTATCTCGACGAGGGCTTTGACATGGAGGGATCAAATTTGTCATTTGAAATATTATTTCTTGATGTCCAAGTCATTCCTTATTTCTTGCGTCGAATGTCGTCGAGATATCCGAGCAGGACCTTGTTTATCTTGTGCCTTTTGTATATTTGCTTTTTATCCATAAGTATAAGCACAATTGCACCAATATTCCTATGTACCTTGCAAAACAAGATCACATCCAAACTTGTGGAACTTTATTAGTTTAATGCAAGAAACATTGGTGCATACCTTTTATTCGCCGATAAGTTGACGGTCATTTTATGATTTAACGGCCGTCAACACCTCCCCAAGCTTAAACTTTGCTCGTCCCGAGCAAACTCAAAACTTAAGTATCGGCGGATCAGTAGTTACAAAGGAAGCGCCCCATGGGTAATAAAGATACAACAACGTACTCCCTAAATGGTGGTAAGTGCACAAGAGCACGGAATATTCACGAGTGTTGCACATGTGTGGGGCGTGCATGCTTCACCTTGTCATATAGCATTGAAGGTTAGAACAGCACTTTTGGACGAGTCAAACAATTTTAGCAGGTGTACTCCAGAGTTTTTATGTGCTGCAAGACAAGGTAAAAATTCTCCTTTGTTTGGTTCACACTTCCCCTCTCCTTAATATGAGGCTATCCCTACAAAGCTTCACTCATTCCTACCTTCTACCATATTGGGCTTGTATGTGGAGCTTGGTAAGGAAATGCACATTTATCATGCGTATATTGTAAAGTTAAAGAATAAATCTCAAGAGACATAGCAACTCCTTATACTCCTGTCATAGGGAAAAATGTGATGAAAGGGGAGAAGATGAACTCACACTTATGGAAAGGAGGTTTTGAAAACTTTGGTCCTTTATTTTGCTCAAGATGTTTATGATAAGAACCATATAGCCTTTTATTTTGAGATGCAACTATGGAGGTTTTTTTTTTTTGATATACTCCATGGTGCATGAGGCTATAACTTTTGCATGGTCCGTAAAAACATTTTGAAATATTCTTGAGCCCTCTGTTTTGGATGGACCAAAAGTTTTGCAAATGTAGGAAGATGCTTTGGTTGATTTTCCAAACATCCCCTTTGGGTGGAAAGAAAAGAACAACACACGCGAAGGAGTTTATGACCGGAAAAAAAAAAGGAGTGCTTACTCTCAAAAGTATTTAAACCTTAACTAAACTCAACGCATGAGCAAATGGCTATGAGTGGGGCTTTTTCGAATATTTGTCATGATATGGCTCTGGTAGGTAAATAAATCCTCACAAGGGAAGTGTTCCAAAACGAAAGGGTTTTTAGATACTTGCAGCAATTAAAATGAAAACATCTCTGGACTTTCACCACGCTAAGAGATTGCGACAAGTCCTAATCATGCCATATCATAATCTACAATGCTTAGACTTGGTGTGATGTCAACCCACAAAAATGTAGCAACACTAGTGATGTGATTATGCTCGAGTATAAATAACACACATGTCAGGAGTAGAGGTTGCATCAATGCGACACAAAGGGAGCTATCATGTAACTAATCATCATTTCCTTTAAGTGCAGCATTCACCAATATTCTAGCATTTTATTCGAAACAGGGAGTATTTTATTGATCGATAGGGATACTTACCTGGGGGTCCCCCCAAGCTTGAGTCTTCGCAAGACTTAAGCTTGAATAGGCCGCTTCCTCCATTCTTCTTGTGTCTGCAAAAAGAATGAGGGTGATATAGGTGGCTAGCCCCTATTGGGCTTTGCCGAGAACCTAATATTTTTGGGTTTTTTTTAAGGAAAGGGCACAATTCAAGAAGAGTATAATATCGTATACAGAAGTACTTACCTGGCGGTTCCTCCTCAAGCTTAGCTCTTGCAACTATGTGCAAAGCTAAGCGATTAAATCTTTCATTTGGAAGCATTGGGTCCGCCTTGTTGGTTTCTTCTTGAATTGTATGCCGTTCATGTTGCCTGATGGACTTTTGATTGCTCTCATAAAGATCCTGCATTGGTTAGTACAAAACCATTCGTCTACCCTTGACACGTCTCTATGGGTCCATCAATCGACCTAGACACCACGTCTAATTCGATTAACTATGTGAGGAGAGCAGAGCGGTTATACTCTCCTTCTGTCATGAAAGCGTCATAGAGGCATGTATTTTTCTGTTGGTTGAACGGCCACCGGGCATAATCTCAATGGAGAACAGAGGCACAGAAGTGATCTTCACCCAACCAACAGAAAGAGACGCAGGCGATTGATTTATGACTAACAATTTAACCACAACCCACATCATCAAAAGAAATTCGAGAGCACGGGTATGATCAAAATTGCAGTATATTTTCATCAAAGAGCAACTCAATGTACTTCGCATTGATAAGGTAAAGAATCATTCAGGCAGCATTATTTATTTATTATTATTATTTTTTTTTTTATGAAAGGAGAGGATATATGACAAGAAAAACAAGGAATAATTGCGTATGCTTACCTGGCGGTTCCTCCCCAAGCTTAGCCTTTGCAATCGAATGCAAGGCTAAGCTTTTAGATTTCTGCATTGAATATCTTGGATCCGCCACATATGTTTCCTTTCTTCTGTCATAAAAAATCCAACCTTTCTTGCAAAATCCCTGGCCTATGATTGTGCACTCGGGTTCTCTTTTTTTTTTAAAACTTTTTTTAAAGCCCGAGGCCTATGATTGGGCATTCGAGGTTCTTTTTTTTTTAAGTCCGAGGCCTATGATTGGGCACTCGGGTTTTTTTTTTTAAATGCAGCGGGGTGGGATGGAGGGGAATTAAATATGCAGATGGAATGAAAAGAAAACAATGCAGATGTGATGGTGATATGCTTAAACAAAATGCAGGTGGATACTTAGGCTAGCAGCAAATTAACATAACAGATAGTCGATGTCAATCAAAGATCTCTTAAACCATTGCTTCCCCGGCAACGGCGCCAGAAATGCTTGTTAGCGTTTCTTACGCAAAAAGATTAAATTCAATTTCCGCAAGCGCACGGAACACCATTGTAGAATTTCACCCGGGAGTATTCCAAGGTTATCGTATTTATATTTTCCACAGGGAAGCAGGGATAAGAATATCGTGAATTAACAAGGAAACATCTATTATTTATAACTTGCAAACTAGACCAAAGCAGGAATACATATATGATATATGTGTGGCACTCAGGAGAACATCCATTGATATAGATAACAAGGAGTTAGCATTTAGTTTGGGAGGACAACGAGAAGAAGGTATCAGTCAGCCTAGGGTTAGCATTTAGTTTCACGATAGTCTACCATTATTTACTTAAGCTTTCATTACAGATACATTCAAGTGCATCAGGGGCACGGCCGCCGCCAAGACACGCAACCCGAGAACTAGGTTCAACGTATCCGGTCAACGGACCGCGTCTAGGCCCCTACACACTCAACCCGACGTGGTGGACTACAGAGACCGGTGTAGCTGTCACCTACACTCGCGGCTACCACATCATCCCGTGGGGTTGAGGGCAAAACACGCTAGAACAATTCCAAGCACCTTGCTTACAACTATCCTAGTAACTTACTCTTGGCCAAAGAGCAAGCCACCCATGAACAATAAATCCAAATAAATTGTGCGGGACACGTGACAATAAGG
This sequence comes from Eragrostis nindensis, assembly GCA_012490785.1. Lineage (NCBI taxonomy): Eukaryota > Viridiplantae > Streptophyta > Magnoliopsida > Poales > Poaceae > Eragrostis > Eragrostis nindensis. The sequence continues at coordinate 86,615 of JAAXCT010001757.1, forward strand.
CAATTATGTCCCTACTGCCAGTCCTCAAGCAAACAACTCATTCGTATCTACCATACACAGACATGGATCCAACACAAGAATTTCTCTATAGTAATTACTTAAATAAATAAATATAAACTAAAGGAAAACTAAATTAAATAGATAAGAAAATAAATAAATAAGAAAATAATTATATTAAAGAAGTATAAAAGAAAAGATACACGAGAACTTTACCCAAACTCCGAAGAGAACTCCGGAGCTCCGAGCGAAGCTCTCACTTCTACTCTAACTCCCATGACTAAAATACTAATCCTATTCTAAACTACACAAGTGGAATGATCTTCCATGAGATGAGCGTGACCCTACTTTGGATCTTCTCTTCTCAAGTGTGGAGGTGCAGGTTGGAGTGAGGGGAGGGGTCCTCTATTTATAGTGGAGTTGCCTTGGGAGAGTGGAGAAGGTCTTGGAGCATTTCGTGGAATATTCCCTTCTTGCCGACGTCCCCTGGCTTGGCCGGCGCGTCAAGTGGCTAGTGACCGCCTCTGGAACCGACTGGAGAAAGATTGAGGCGGTTGGAGATTAAGTTCGGCCGGCCGGCCAGGTGTTTGGGCCGGCCGGCCTACTATTTTCTGGTTTTCGCCCAATCTTGCGCGAGGCATAACTCCTGCTCCCGAACTCCGAATTAGGTGATCCAAAAGCCCATTTTGACTATCTCGACGAGGGCTTTGACATGGAGGGATCAAATTTGTCATTTGAAATATTATTTCTTGATGTCCAAGTCATTCCTTATTTCTTGCGTCGAATGTCGTCGAGATATCCGAGCAGGACCTTGTTTATCTTGTGCCTTTTGTATATTTGCTTTTTATCCATAAGTATAAGCACAATTGCACCAATATTCCTATGTACCTTGCAAAACAAGATCACATCCAAAACTTGTGGAACTTTATTAGTTTAATGCAAGAAACATTGGTGCATACCTTTTATTCGCCGATAAGTTGACGGTCATTTTATGATTTAACGGCCGTCAACACCTCCCCAAGTTTAAACTTTGCTCGTCCCGAGCAAACTCAAAACTTAAGTATCGGCGGATCAGTAGTTACAAAGGAAGCGCCCCATGGGTAATAAAGATACAACAACGTACTCCCTAAATGGTGGTAAGTGCACAAGAGCACGGAATATTCACGAGTGTTGCACATGTGTGGGGCGTGCATGCTTCACCTTGTCATATAGCATTGAAGGTTAGAACAGCACTTTTGGACGAGTCAAACAATTTTTAGCAGGTGTACTCCAGAGTTTTTATGTGCTGCAAGACAAGGTAAAAATTCTCCTTTGTTCTAATTCCACAGGCAAATGACAAGTCTTTCCATAGACGAATTGATAGGGTGTCATACCTATTGGTGTCTTGAATGCTGTGCGATAAGCCCAAAGTGCGCCATTCAACTTGTTTGACCAATCCTTTCCTTCTCTTGTAACAATTTTCTGCAGAATTCCTTTCAACTGCTTATTAGAAGTCTCTGCTTGGCCATTAGTCTGTGGATGATAGGCTGTTCCAATTCGATGCTCTATACCCATCTTCTTCAAAGCTTTAGTGAACTCATGTCCGGTAAAATGAGTTCCGCCATCTGTGATAATAACTCTAGGAACACCATATCTTGGAAATATGTACTCATTCAACATTGGCTTGGATTCATTAGTTGTACTATTTCGACATGGTATTGCTTCTACCCACTTTGACACATAGTCCACAGCAACCAAAATATATTCATAGCCATGAGAAGTAACAAATGGTCCCATAAAATCCATGCCCCAAACATCGAATATATCGACTTGCAAGTTATACTTCAAAGGCATAGCATTACGAGCAATAATATTTCCAATTCTTTGGCATTGGGGGCATCTAGCAACATACCTTGTCGCATCTTCATGCATCGAAGGCCAATAAAATCCACTAGCCCATACCTTTGCTTGTGTTCGAAAGTGCCCATAATGTCCACCATACTCAGATGAATGACACTTTTCCAATATGCTTTCGCGTTCGTCGCGAGGTACGCACCTTCGAACAGCTCCATCTTCACAATATCTGTATAAATAAAGATCATCCCATATGAATTTCCTCATTTCACTGACAATCTTTCTTCGTGAATTCTTGCTACAATCATTTAGCTTCCCTTTGAATCCATTTATGATGTCTTGCATCCATGATTCTCGATGATCCTTAACTCGAAATAACTGCTCTTGTGCCATGGCATCTCCAATGCCTCCTTCCTTGTCCTCAATCACCAAACGAGATAGATGATCTGCTACTGAATTCTCAATCCCTTTCTTGTCTCTAATCTCCAAATCAAATTCTTGTAACATCAAAACCCAACGAAGTAATCTAGGTTTCGACTCCTTTTTAGAGACAAGATATCTAATAGCAGCATGATCCGTATAAACAATAACCTTAGAGTTGAGGATGTTGGATCTAAATTTCTCAAAAACAAATATAACAGCTAGCATCTCTTTCTCTGTTGTTGTATAATTAATCTGGGCTTCATTAAGAATTTTACTAGCATAGTAGATAGCATGCACTTTACCTTCCTTTCGTTGTCCAAGAACCGATCGTACTGCATAATCACTTGCATCGCACATAATCTCAAAAGGTAAATTCCAATCCGAAGGTTGCATAATGGGTGCAGAGCATAATGCTTCTTTCAACTTCCGAAAAGCAGTAAGTCTTTCATCATTCATCTCAAATTCAACGTCCTTTTGCAGCAATTCCGTCAACGGCTTAGCAATCTTTGAATAATCCTTCACAAATCTGCGATAAAAATTTGCATGTCCAAGAAAACTTCGCAGCGTCTTAAGATCAGTAGGTGGTGGCAACCTTTCAACAGTGGATATTTTAGCTTTGTCTACTTCAATGCCTTGGTTAGAAATAACATGCCCCAAGACAATCCCTTCGGTTACCATGAAGTGACATTTCTCCCAATTAAGAACTAAATCAACTTCTACGCACCTCTTTAGTACTTTCTCTAAATTTGCTAAGCAGTGATCAAAATCAGTACCATGAACAGAGAAATCATCCATAAATACCTCCATAATGTCTTCAATTAATTCAGCAAATATAGCATTCATGCATATCTGAAATGTGGCTGGTGCGTTGGAAAGGCCGAATGGCATTCGTCGATAAGCATAAGTTCCATAAGGACAAGTGAAAGTGGTCTTATGCTGATCTTCGGGCCTAACAGGAATTTGAAAGAAACCACTATAACCATCGAGGTCGCAAAAGTAAGAGTTCTTGGCTAACCTTTCAAGCATCTCATCGATGAACGGTAATGGATAATGGTCTTTCTTTGTGGCGGTATTCAGTTTCCTGTAATCAATGCACATTCGCCATCCTGTAACTGTTCGTTGAGGGATCAACTCATTATTCTCATTAGGCACAACTGTGAGTCCTCCTTTCTTTGGCACGCAATGCACTGGACTTACCCATTCACTATCAGCAACAGGATAAATCATTCCTGCATTAAGAAGTCTCAGCACTTCTTTCTTCACAACTTCCTTCATGCCCTCTTTCAATCGTCGCATGCCTTCAACGACTGGCTTGGCTGATTCTCAAGATTGATCTTATGTGTGCAAAAAGCTGGGCTTATTCCTTTGATATCATCAAGACAATATCCGATGGCTTTCTTGTATTTTCTCAGAACAGCAAGCAATCGTTTTGTCTCTTCTTCATTCAAAGCACTATTGATGATGACGGGATAAGTTTTATCTTTGCCTAAGTATTCGTACCTTAGACCGTCAGGAAGTGGCTTCTGTTCGACTTCTGGTGCTGCACCAGGATCCAGATTACCCAAAGGCTCAAATTGAGGATCTTTGCCGCCGTGCCGGTCGGCACCACCCCCGTGCCGATCGGCACAGAACCTGTGCCGGTCGGCACAGTCTTGGATTTCGGCCTCTTCCCTCTGATTCTTCAAACAGTTTATTTAACAGATCTGAGTATCCTATACTGATTTCTTCATCTTTTTCTGTAAAGAATTCTTGAAGAGAGGGTGGGTCTTCACTTTCTTGAACGACGGGTGGGTCTTCGAATTCAAAGAGGACTTCCTCTCTACCCAGAGTCAATTTGAGATGACCTTTTCCAGCATCAATAACGGCTCGTACAAGCTTTAAGAAAGGTCTTCCCAAAATAATATCTTCAACTCCAACTTCACCTTTATCAAGAACAAAAATATCCACTGGTATAGCATTCTTTTTTACATCAATGTTCAGATCTTTGATAACTCCCAGTGGTTTAGTTCTCCTTCCATCCGCCATGATTAGCTCAAGCTCGGTTCCTAGCAATCTTCCTTTTGTGTCATAAGGCATATCCATGAATGCTTCATACGTCATCAAACTGACGCGGGAACCAAAATCGCATAATGCTTTAGGAAAGCTTCTATGCCCGATTTCGCATGGTATGTAAGGATCAACTTCTGTTCCTTTAGCAAGACCAACTGCATATACTCCGCATAGTCCTTCATACGACGATGGGACAAAACAACTATCAAATAGCTTCTTTGCTTGTTGAACCTCCATCTGGTCAATTTCCATATCATCCTTATACAACTTCCCCAATACTTCATCAATGATGACATTATCCAGTATTTCAGAAGTTCTAGTGTTTTTAGGGAAGTTATACTGAACTCCTGTAGTAGAGGCATACCTTGGGTCATATGTTCTTCTCATATTTAGCAGATTTGAGCTGAAATCTATAGGAATCCAATCCAACAGTTCAAACTCGTCCAACGGTTTAGCATTGTTCAAGGTTGGATCTCCTACTGGTCTTGAAAATTTATTCACGAAGCTGTTTTCATGCTCCTCTAATATTGCAGCTTCAGCCTTGGAAATTCCTTTAACAGCAGGAACCGTGCCGGTCGGCACAAGAGCTGTGCCGGTTGGCACGGAGGGCTCAAGTGTGCCGATCGGCACAGAAGCTGCGCCGGTCGGCACCTCCTCCAGTCTTGGTCTTTTCAGATCACCTTGCGCTGGTTCTTCTGTTCTTACTGTTAATTCGACTTTGGATACTGTACAGCTTTCCGCTTCAGCTTTCAAATCCAAAGAACCTTTTGCTAGCGTTGACCTTTCAGGGGGAATTAGATCTTCTTGGAATTCTTCCCAATGCCTATGCATAGCTTCAGTCTTCGATATCTTACTCAAAAGATCCAGACCTGCAGCAGCGGTCAAGTCGAGGAAACTCCCTCCAGCCGAACTATCCAGATGCATCCTGGAGGTTCCTTCAAGAGACATGTAGAATGTCTGAGCAGTCAAGTTATCATCCATGCCCAGATCGGGCCCTTGCTTCAATAAAGATTGGAGACGCAACCATGTTTGCGTGAGAGTTTCTTCTTTCATTTGCTCAAAGCTGACCACTTCTCTTCTCAGTTTCTGCACCTTCGGAAGCGGGAAGAAATGCAAACAGAAATTTCCTACAAGCTTATCCCAGTTTCCTTTAGCTTCACGGGCTGCAGATTTATACCAATCCTTAACTCTTCCATCTAGAGAAAACGGAAATAGCAACCATCTGTACCAATTCTGAGGCACTCCTTCATGCTTAAAGGTCTGACAGAGAACTTCTAGATCTTGCAAATGTGTGTATGGGTTCTTGTCCTTCGTCCCAGAGAATTTGCTGTTCTCGACCATACTGATGATGGTCGGGTTGAGAACGTATGACGAAGCAGTGACTTTCTCATCAGAAGTTTGTGGAGTCAGCAATCCTGGAGACGGTAGTGAATACTCCCTAACCGTATGAGTCGGTTCAGGAGTACCCATCCTGAAAACACAGAAAGAAAACACAAAAATAAACTAGAAAAGAGAGGATTAGAGGTTAGTAGAATAAATAAATAGTAAAAGAACTGGCTTGCTCCCCGACAATGGCGCCAGAAAACGTGCTTGTTGGTCGTTTGTACGCACCTACTTATATACCGCAAGTGGACGGTGTACAGTTGTAGCACTTTTTCCCCTAGAGTATTCCAAGGTTTAATATCGAACCACAGAGAACAAGCGGGACTTAAACTATTATTTAAACTACTAAATTAATATAGCAAAAGTGTGTGTGGAAGGGATGGTTAACAACTAGAGATGAAAGAGCCTGCGGTTGTAACAAGGTTATGTAAAGAATTCTCTCCTATGGTTTGGGGTACTGGCATGCAACTCTAATTAATGGTCGATTGATAGGTTTAGTATTCTACAAGACATGGTGGTTTCGTTCGCCCCGATCCTGTCACGACAAGGGTTAATAGCTCTCCACTAGTTTCTTGCACTATGTAATAAACACGTATTGATCAGATACGAATTCAAAGCATCACATAGACTGAACACATCAAAAGAGTATTGTAAGCATGAGAGTTACATAACCAGATTTCCCTCGCCACGGAGAGAATATGAGATCTACTCACGCATCATACTGCAACACATGAACATGGGTACAGTAGGGTGCGGGATTTTGGCGTGGTCCCACAGGTGCCGATCGGCACGACAGTGTGCCGGTCGGCACAATCTTCCTTTTTGGTGGTGATGATCGGTGATCGCCGTCTTCGCCGCCACAACCTTTAACCTAGGTCAAAACCTCTGTCTGTTTTCCCCCGTCCCGTTTCGCGACCAAGATCTTCTCTTTATAGTTCCTTCCGATTGCGGGCTGGACTTCATCGACTCCGACTCTGACATTTCTTCTGGGCTTCATATTCTTCGAGTGGGCTTCATGTTTGGGCTCGATCTCCATGGTGCCGGTCGGCACGGGGCTGTGTCGACCGGCACGTCCTCTAATTTCTCCGTTCTTCGAGCCTCCGGCTGCTCTTTATCCGTAGTCTCTCAATTTTTACCTGTTTCCTGCAATTCCTTCGAATACACAGAAACTACGCATATATATAATAATGGGGGTTAATTGTTAGCAATAGTGACATAACAAGGTATTAAAAACACCTTATTTGTCATATAAAATGAGTACCTAGAAAGCACCAACAACCATACTCCTTCCGTGTTGAAAAGCTTAAACAACCATTTACTCAAAAGGCACTTATTTTGGATCTCTAAATTCAAAATTCCCATACCTCCTTGATCCTTTGGAGTGCACAAAAGACCCCATTTTGCTAGGCGGTATTTCTTCTTATGTCCCTCATTTTGCCAAAAAAATCTGGATCTGTAATAATCCAGTCTTTCAAGCACACCTTTTGGGACTTCAAAGAAGGAGAACATAAACATAGGTAGGCTACTCAACACAGAGTTGATTAATGTTAGTCTACCTCCAAGAGCCAACATCTTACTTTTCCAACAACTTAGGCGTTTCTGAAATCTCTCCTCTATATGTTTCCAATCGGCATTGGAAAGTTTGCGATGATGCATGGGTATGCTAAGATATCTGAACGGAAGAGCACCTAACTCACATCCAAATATCTGCGAATACTCATATTGCATTTCCTTAGCATCCCCATAACAAAACATCTCACTTTTATGAAAGTTAATCTTGAGGTCAGATAACTGTTCAAATGCACATAGCAAAAGCTTTAAGTTTCTGGCTTCTTCTAAATTGTGATCCATTAAAAGGATAGTGTCGTCCGCGTATTGGAGGATGGACAAACCGTCCTCTACTAAATGCTGGACTACCCCTTTTAGTTGACCATTTGTCTTTGCACGTTTAATTAAAATTGGTAAGATATCTACGGCCAGGTTAAACAAGATGGGTGATAGTGGATCGCCTTGACGAACCCCTTACTTTGTCTGAAAATAATGACTAATTCATCATTTACCTTAATCGCAACACTCCCTTTTGACATGACCCGATCAATCCATTCACACCACTTAGATGAGAATCCTTTTATTCGGAGTGCTTGCTGTAAGAAAGGCCATTTGACTTTATCGTACGCTTTCTCAAAGTCAAGTTTTAAAATAACCGCATTCTTCTTCTTCCTATGTAATTCGTGCAAAGTTTCATGAAGTGTTACTACCCCGTCCATGATGAATCTACCTGGCAAAAAGGCTGACTGTGATGGTGAAATGTAGGAATCAACTATCCTTGTTAGCCTATTATTCAATACTTTTGTGAAAATTTTAAAACTAACACTCAAAAGGCAAATGGGACGATACTGTTGAATACTAATTGCATCAGTGAGTATTTGTAAATTAAAATTCTATGAAATGATCCCAGTTTTCCATTACTTTGGTTGTTTTGGTATGCAAAGGTTTAAAAAGAATTTTACGTACCTGATCGCAAGAAATTTTTAAGCTCCCTTTGGAATGTAGGATTTGGAAAACTAAGGAACAGGAAAAACACATAATTAGAGTTGCCTACAGAACCGATCCTACAAGAATTTTAGAATACAGAAAAATTCCCTACAGAGATTTTGGATACAACATTAAAAACACATCAATTAGAGGAGAGATAGACTCAACGGAAACTTTACACGAGGTTGGATCTCATGCTAGAAATACTCACGAATTCTTATGTAAAAAGTTTTACCTTAGGATTTTCATAAGACTTATGGGGTCCTGTCTTTTGTTCCAAAGGGCTCCATCGGAATTCTTTCATTTTTTCTTTGTTCGAAAGGGGGCTTTAGATTTTAACATATGGGCAGATAAGAAAAACTATGTCAAATTCTAAGTAATTCTGCATCACTACAACCCTTTCACCCCATGGTACACCCTAGCTGTCGAATCACGTACAAAATTTCAATGATTCAAGAAAGGGGCACAAAGAGATTGTCTCACAAGTCACAATCTTTTAGTCTCCAAATAAGTAGTCGCTATCTTACAACGAACATTCTTTACGCTTTCTAACTGTATCCATGCACACGATGACACAAAACAGCAAAATTCCCCAGTTAAATTCTTTCAAATCTACAATACGTCTTCCGTGTACACTTGAAAGCGATGGGAACAACATCGTCCCGAAAGTAACATGTAACATCCGAATGATTATCTATTTTCGTCAGAAAGAAATCATCCAAATAATAACACTACAAATGCTTTCATCTTTTCATCTTCGAGTAACGTTACCAGGTAAGACATCAGATACGGTTGCTGTTTACTGATACATTATTGAAGGTCCCGGGCCCCATGGGTTGCGCCTTGTTGTCACTGTCATTCACAGCTTCTCTGCAATAATACAGAACCCCGAGAATGAAAAGAGTCAATAACATTTAGATGTCGAAGATTGAGAGACTGATAACACCAAAAGCTACATGCTCACAGGACATTAGCCAAAACGGGAAGGAAAATGAAGGCAGCTGGAAGTAAAACTAATTTCAGAAAATAGATGAAGACCACTGGAACAAGGGAAAATTGATTGAGCTAACCTAGAGAAAGATGCATTGTTGTGGTTTTGTGAAACTGGTTTCAAAAGTTGTGGTTTCTTGCAACAAGGGACCAAATAGTTGTGATTTTGTGAAATTAACTCTTTACATATAGGTGCAGCCATACGTTCGGTTTAAACTTTTCTTATAATTCAGTATGAAACAGTCATGTTTGGAATAATAATAATGTATTTTCTTGTAGACCTTAATCAGTGACAGCTATTTTTGCAGCGAGATCCCTTTCAAGCATAACACAAATGATTTCATAACTTGCAAGACACTCATACATATAAAATTCTTTACTGAATGTCAGTTTGCATTCACATATATGTGTATTAGCTGGGATAATAAGAGGATGGGTCAATATCAGAATAACACCATATCGCTCTACCACAATGTAGTACACACCAGATCTTAACTTGCCTGTATTTCTAACGGCAAGCAAAACAGCATGCTTTTGTGACCTTGTAAAGCATACAGCATCTTATTCATGTTTTGTTTTCCTTTAGTTTGCAGGCACACTGGTCGTATAAATGAAAGAACGTACGACCTTTCATTTCGGGATTGAGCCGTGCTTGGTTGGATTGAATGTCATATGGAGCTTCAAACGAAAGAAAAATGGTATGATTTTAATGTTTTCAATTGGATAAATACTTTAGTAATCCAATCTGTCGCAGAACCAACTCTTATAGAACAAAATCTTGTAACAAAAAAAAAAGCATCCAACCTAGGAGGAGCTAGGCGTTTTTCATTAAGAAGAAGAAATAGCGACCAAACAAGTACCCAAATTCAAGTGCATGGGGAGGTGCACACCAACAACTGCACCCCCTAACCAACTGAGACAAGCTCAGTTCCCAAATCTTGTAACAGAGGAACAATGTTCTTGCATATATCCATACGGATCCAAGAACAGTATATTTTGTGCAAAATTCCATGCCTCCATGGGTCCTTTGTAGGATTCTCTTCCTATAATTTCTTCTATTCCTCCTACGAATACTATACATTTTCTTGTACCACAATTATAGTTGCCTGCCATGATGTACAAATAACAGTCATGTAATGTGTTGTAATGCATTGCCAACAGCCTTGATTGAGCCGCCATAAATGTTTTTATTTTTATTTTTGAGAAATAACCACCATAATGTTGTCAGGAATTTAGATTTGGGCTTCGTGATAACAGAGTAAGATATTGAATTGCTTGACAATAAACAAAATGGATTGCTTGAATAATAATAAAATGTTCTCAAAAGGTGCCAGCCCCAGCTCATAGCATAGTAGCACTTATTAGAACACAGAAAAGCAAACAAAACATCATAGTTTTTAAGGAGCCTAGGCGTCTTGCGGCGACCAGGGGGCGCCCATGCGCCTAAGCGACGCCAAGGCGACACTACAAGCCTAAGGCATCTTGGGCGACCAGGGCACACCTATGCGCCTAGGCGGCGCCTTAAAAACTATGCAAAACATTCTGATCAGGAGGTGTTCAACGATTTTAAATGGTATAGAAAAGGATTGTCTGCAGATCGTAGTTTTCTTCGTAGGTGTATTGCAACTGCACAATGTATAGAAAAGGATTGTCCCAAATGATATACTCCGAATTATCTTAAAGAAATGATATACAACAATGAACAAGTACAATTGCAACTGCACACAATCTGAACGTTTCTTTAAAAATCTACGGTTCAAATTCATTGCTACAGTGAGCTATTGCAACATGTATTGACAAGTTGCTGGACCTTCAATTTTGATCATGTGGTGCTATTGCAAATGTTTACAATATCAGCTGCATGGGATTGTGTCCCAAACATAAAGCAGCTGAAGATAAAATTAAGCTACGTGAAACCTTCATGATGCCTGCAACAGTTCCTTAATATCATATCCTTGCAGCTGAAGCATAACAAGAGAACACTTATCAGTTAAACGTACTCACAGTGATAACCAATTTACCACTCCCAGAGCGAGATATATCTGGATAAATGTGAGGAAGATAAGATCTACCTGAAGAAAGGTTAGCAATATTATTACCCCGGAGTTCCAGACAGCATGTATTGTAATAGGAGTGAGAAGATTTCGAGTTTGAGCATATGAGAATCCTAACACAGCACCTGTGCACATAAAAATTGGTGCAGGTTATGGTTAACAATATACTGTTTTTTTTAATGAAATTACCAATATACTGTTGAATCATGTAATGCAACAATTCGACATGTTATATGTGTCTCTAATAATGTTCAAACATTTTTCTGTGCCACAGTTTCCAAATAAATGATCATTAGTAAAGTTGGCAATTACCAAGCACAAAAAGCTGGGGAAATTCTCCAGGTGTCAGATGTGCGAAGGCAAACATTGCAGCAGTGATAAGTACAGAATATGGAGTAGAAAACCTGTACCAAAAACAGATTTTCGGAGCTTAATAATGGAAAACTCTTGGTTGCACCAGCTGTGTTGTACACATGACAGTTTCAATTGTTAAATCAGGGCCAAGAAAAACAATATATGCATACTAACCACGTAGTCAAGGACACCATTAGAAATCCACGAAAAACAGTCTCCTCTAGAATTGGTGCCAGAACCCCAGTAATGCCCAGTAAACAAATAGTGCTACCAACAAAGTAAATGATTAAAAAATAAGTATATCTTCTCCCGCCCAATACGGAACAACATATGGAAAGAAGGCAAGATAAATACCTGATACTTGATGAGCCAATCAGTGGTAATAGAAGGACTAGAGAGTCAGTCTGAAACGAGAGGTTCAAGAACTATATCACGAGACTGAAATACTGGGCATGCACATTTACATTGTATTGTAAATAGTTTTCTCTTCTGTCCCTATGTTATGTACGATAATTTATCTAAAAGAGCGTACAATGTAAACATCATCTTAGTACTGCCAAAACTCTCCTGGTCACTATGTAGCCATTGCTTCATCCAACACTAAATATCGTGCAGGAAAGATAAATAAAATAAGTTTGTGAGGTAGGTCAACAACAACAACTAAGCCTTTTTATCCCAAGTAAGTTAGCGTAGGCTAGAGATGAAACCTGTAGGAACCCACAAGAGAGGCAAACAAAAAAGAAGAAAGGACAAGAAAAATAGAGTAAAAAGAGAAAGAAAATAGGAAGAGGGGGTGAAAAGTAGAAGACCAAAGGGTTTGGTAAAGAAAAGGGGGGAAAAATCAAGGTTCTGGCATGTGGATTTCTTCCACTCGCTCCTATCCATGGCTAGCTCCTCAACAATATTACAATCCTTCAAGTCCCTCTTCACAGACTCCGCCCATGTCAAAGTTGGTCAAACTCTGCCTCTCTTCACATTTTCGGTATGTGGATTGTGAGGTAGGTCAATTGAAACAAAATGTTATTCTATTTGAAAGAGTTGATGAAATTTTATAGGAGACAGTTGATGATAGCCATATATTTCTAATAAGTTTTTTTTTCCTTCCCAGAGTAGAATGGATGTAGCCATGTAGGTTCCAAAGCATAAAAACAGGCCAAACCTCTCTCTGTGGAGTTTCACCATTCAGAAATGTCATTGCAGCACCAGCAATAGCAATAGTAATCACGGCAACAAAGATGCCGATTCCAGCCCACAGAAGCCACCCATTTTGCAAGTTAAATGGTTCCCTAAAATCTGAAAGTTCATGGATGTAGTTTCATAAGTATAGAATTGTCCAGTGACTAAAGAAGCTGGGAACAAACTAATTGCCCATAGCGCAACCATAGTGCCAATGAAAAGCAGCACAATGAACACAAGGTTTTTGTCTTAGGCTCTTAGCTATTATATTAGCTAATTTTATTCCAGTACAATATCTAGTCATGATTCTATTATTTAACAGGATAATCTGGGGAAAGGAACTAACCTGTGAAGCAAAAACGTGAAAATAAGCATAAGAAAGTTTATATCCTGACCATAACGAAATGTATCATCTCAGAATGGTCGTAAGCTACTAGTGATGCCAATATAACTCCAAGCACAACCGCTGTCGTGCTACTGCACTTGCACAGACAGAAAATGGTGAAGTTACTATCATGCTGAAACATGATCTTCAGTGCATGGAGATGAATTTGGGACTCAATCACAATGTCTGGTAAAATGATATATATGGATTGGAACTTAGATCCATATAATTTCCCCAAAAAGAGTACTACTGCCTTCTCATCTAGAGTGGGATCCACTGATTGATTTGTAAGTTCAGGGACGCAGTTGCATAAATAGAGAATTGTACAGCGACTAAAATGCTGGGAACAAACTAAATACCCATAACACAACCATAGATGGAAAGCAGCACAAGTGGCCACAGGGTCTTGTCCTGGATATTAGTAGCTAATCTTATTCCATTACAATATCTAGCCGCCATCCTGTTATATTGCAGGCTAATCTAGGGAAAGAAACTAACGTATGAAGAAAAAACGTGAAAGTAAACACAAGATCATATCCTGACCATAACGAAATATATCATCCGAGAATGGTCGAAAGGTACTGGTGATGCCAAATATAACTCCAAGCACAACCACTGTCGTGCTACTGCACTTGCACAAACAGAAAACACGGCAAGGTCAATATCACGATGAAACATCACTTTCAGTGCATGATGATGATTTTGGAATTGAATCGCAATGTCTACTACATACAGATAAAGTTAATAATTGGAATTTGGAACTTAGATACATACAACTGCCCCAAGAAGAGTACTTCTGCCTTCTCATCTAGAGTCGCATCCAATGATTGAAAACCTACTTGCTCCAGAACAGATTTCTCAACCATTCCTGTCAGAAGAAAGCTGTCTAAACAACATTCAGCAATCTCTTTTAGGAGGCATTATAACAGTTGAAAATGCTTCTAGCTACTGCAGACCACAAGATACTGATCATGCTAGGATAATGCGACATTGCAGAGGACTACGTGACAAGATGGACCCCTCGTTACATGTTCGCATAACTTTATTTCTTGTTAAATAACGCCACAATTGCAAGTGCAGATGTACGGTACCAAATCGCCAAAGTCGCAGTACCTTGCTGCACAGGCAGCCATGGTGAGGGAAATGGTTGGCCACTTCCACGGCACATCCCACCGGCGTAGGACGGCCCAATCATCGCCCAAGCTTTTCTCCTAGCGAAACAACATCATTTGCAAGATGACCTATCACAATTTACAGATGAATTCTCAACAGAGCACACCAATTTCAGAGATGTGCCCGCCGCAGAGTTTCGCGGGGCACGCACCTTATCCGGTGGAGGCGAGGGCGGCCCGTTATCGGTGTCGTAGGAGCAGCGGCAAGCGAAACTGCCCATCGCTCCCGTCCTCCTCCGGCGGGTCCCCGGCGGCCGCGGTAGGAGCTGTTCCGCCACGGCCGCGGCCAACAGGCGGCTGCCAGTCCTTGGCGAGGGACATGGGTGCGCGCTCTGCTTGTAGCGGTGGAGACCAAGGGATCTCGTGCGGCTGCGGCAGCAAGGCGGCGGGCGGGGGCCGAGCAGGAGAGACGGCGGCGAAGCCATGAACAAGCCGTTGGGAGTTCGGGAAGCCACGCGGGATAAGGCACGGACGCACGGCACGGGTAGTTTGGTTCCAAATGCGACAGGATTAATGAAAGGGCATTTTCATTGTACGTTCGGAAAAGGTGAACCGCAGTTCTATTGTGTAACACGGTTAAAAGACACGGCTAATTATAAACAAGAAAAATAATCAAGTGTGTAAACTTTGCAGGAATGTTAACTTACACGTTTCAAACTGGGTTGATGGTTCAACCAAACTCTCGCTCGCAGTTTTTCTTAGGCGGAAGCTAGAGCACCAGACGCGCAGCAATGGCTAGGAGGGGGTAGGCGGGCAACAATTAGAAAAATCTGGTTGGCAACGATTAAAAGAAGGATTAGAATTGTTAATTGTGCGTAAACAGTAACGCTATAGAGATATTTATTAGTGCTAATTTCTGCTTTTAACTATTACACGTAACCATAGTGTTTTGCAATAGGGTAGTAAAGCCAGCATATATCGCTACTCCCTGTTTGCAACCAGTAACCACATTGTGGTTGTCCTGAATCAACTCAGCTTAAAACTCTTGAAAAACTTCTCAATGTTCGGTTTTGGTACGATTCGAAAAACAGCCGCACCGAGCAAAAGTGTGGATCATGTTTGCCGATGTACAGGTCTGACAGAGAACAAAGCGACGCTTAACCGGTCTACTACGCCGTTCAGAAAGTGCAGCATACATCCCATGTAATGGTTTTGCTGTGAAATTAAATGAATGTTATCAAATCCGCTACGATACGATCATAAGCACAAAGAAACTGTTGTAATAACGCTATCGACGGGAGAGAACAACAACAAAAGTAGACAAGAGGCGAGACACAATGTAGGGTGGAGCCTTCTCGTTATTATTCTGAATAAACTTGTGTAATTACATCATGGGGTGCTCCACTATTTATACTCGGGGTAGGGGGTCTCCTTTTCTACTAGGAGAGAGAGTCCTTTGGTAAATTGCCCACATACGGAGTAGGACTAGGATAGGTTCTCCTGAAACTTCCTTTCCTCCTCCAACAAGTATTATTATAATAACACTCCCCCTTGGGCATTTTACGACGACACACATGTCTCATTAAAAACTCCTTCATAAAAACCCAGTGGGAAAAATGGAGAAAAGAGTACATGGTACCATTGCTTCATATTATACACAATGCCTCGTTAAAAACCTCTTCTTTTGAGAAACCTTCAGGTAAAAACTCAAATGAGGGAAAAAGAGTACAATGCTATATTCTTCTAGAATTTACTATATATTGTCTTCTTGACTATAGTGTTAGGATTTATGTGTTCAAGAGAATTCTCCCCCTGATTTGCACACATCTTTAAGTCTCCTCATTCCTATACCATACCTATGCTTTTCAAAAGATTTAGCAGGTAGGGCCTTAGTGAACATATCTGCAAGATTATCACATGAGCGAACATGAGTCACCATAATTTCTTCATTCTCTTGCATTTCATGTGTGAAGAAGAATTTAGGTGTAATGTGCTTCGTGACCTTAGACTTAATATATCCCTTTTGTATTTGTGCAACACAAGCTGCATTATCTTCATAGATAATGGTAGGGGTTTTACTCACTTCAATTCCACATGTATTCAGTACATGGTGAGTAATTCTTCTTAACCAAGTGCATTCTTTAGATGCCTTATACAAGGCAATAATCTCTGAGTGATTTGTTGATGTAGCCACCATCGTCTGCTTCGTAGATCTCCAAGAAATTGCAGTTCCACTACAGAGAAACACATAACCAGTCTGCGAGAATGATTTGTGTGGATCCGACATGTACCCAGCATCTGTATATCCTTCTAGGATTACATTTCCTTTCTTTTGGAAGAACAACCCCATATCTTCTGTTCCTCTAAGGTATCTGAGGATATGCTTAATGCCATTCCAATGTCTTCTGGTTGGAGCTGCATTAAATCTTGCTAGTAGATTAACAGCAAAGGCAATATCGGGTCTTGTACCATTTGCTAGATACATCAACGCTCCGATAGCACTTAGGTAGGGATATTCAGGTCCCAATACTTCCTCATGTTCCTCTTTTGGTCTAAATGGGTCGGTCTCTACATCGAGTGACCTCACAACCATAGGGGTTCTGAGTGGGTATGCACTACTCATAATGAACTTCTCTAATACCTTCTTGGTATAGTTCGACTGGTGCATTAGTATACCTTCTGGGGTATGCACTAGCTGCAAGCCTAGGCAGAATGTAGTCTTTCCTAAATCCTTCATTTCAAATTCAGATTTCAGGAATGAACTAGCTTCCTCGATGTCTTGTGTCGTTCCAATGATATTTAGATCATCGACATAGATGGATATTATACAATATCCCATCTCTGATTTTCTAATGAATACACAAGGACAGTCTTCATTCTTCAGGAATCCTTTCTTCAGTAAAAACTCACTAAGCCTATTATACCACATTCTTCCAGATTGCTTTAAGCCATATAGTGATCTTTGCAGCTTCACACTATATAAGTTGCGTTCTTCTTCATTTGGGACTTTAATTCCTTCTGGAACCTTCATGTGGATTTCAGTATCCAACGACCCATACAGGTACGCTGTCACAACGTCCATCAATTTCATCTGCAATTCCATATTTACTGCTAGAGAGATCAAGTACCGGAATGTGGTTCCATCCATTACAGGTGAGTATGTGATATCGAAATCGATACCTGGTCTCTGCGTGAAACCTTGAGCTACTAATCTCGCTTTGTATCTTACGACCTCATTCTTTTCGTTTCTCTTCCGGACGAATACCCATTTGTATCCTACGGGATACATTCTTTCAGGGGTGAGGCAGACTGGTCCGAAGACTTGTCTTTTGTTAAGCGAGTTTAGTTCTGCAGTGATTGCTTCTCTCCACTTTGGCCAATCAGAACGCTGCTTGCATTCTTTCATTGATTTGGGTTCTTCAACCTCATCAATGATGTGGGCAATCTTTTCTGCAAAATATATGTCGACATTCTGGGCTCTTCTATCATACTTTTCTCCTGTCTCAACATAGTGTGTTGAGTTCTCCATGATTCTTTCGTCATGGTCCAGATCATCACTTATAGGTATGTTCAGATCTGGAATATCCGGTTTCGGTACTTCGTGTACACTCATTTCACCATTCACGGGATTCTCATTAGTACCAAGCTTACGCTTACGCTCCATCGGACGTCTCCTAGGAGCCTTAGCTTGTGCTTGTACTTTGGGTTTCTTCGATGCCCTTGTAACCGGTTCACTCCCCCTCTTCCTAGCATTTCTAGCTAGTGAGGTAGTGGCTCTAGTTTGGAATTCCATTTGAGCTCCCACTTCATGGGGTATTTCAATTCTTTCCGGTGCATTTACTGCTGGTATATGAGATTTCACAATTCCCTGTGTGTTGGTGAATGTCTCTGGCAGTTCATTAGCAATCCTCTGCAAGTGGATGATATTCTGAACTTCTTGGTCAGTTTCTTTAGTGCGAGGATCCATTCCATGGATTCCAGGAGTTTCCCACTCTATTTCTCGGCATTCTTTCTTGAGGTACAATCCTCCCCCTAATGCCGGGAAATGGTCTTCCTTGAAGATACTATCAGCATATCGAGCCGTATGCAAGTCTCCAGTGAGAGGCTCAAGATATTTTATGATCGATGGGCTCTCAAAACCCACATAAACTCCAAGTTTACGTTGAGCTCCCATTTGTGATCGCTGAGGTGGTGGGATAGGGACGTATACGGCACATCCAAATTTCTTTAAATGAGAGATATTCGGTATCTTCCCTTGCACTAATGCTAATGGTGATTCTTCAACTTTAGCAGATGGTCTAAGTCGTATGAGAGCAGCAGCGTGTAGCACAGCATGTCCCCAACAAGTGGTAGGCAGCTGACTATGCAATAATAGTGGTCTTGCAATTAACTTGATCCTCTTAATTAGCGATTCTGCTAAACCATTTTGCATATGCACATGAGGAACAGAATGTTCTACCTTTATTCCCAATGACTTGCAATAATCATCAAATACCTTCGAGGTAAATTCTCCGGCATTATCCATGCGAATGGATTTAATTCTATGCTCTGGAAAATTATTCTTCAATTGAATTATTTGGGATGTAAGGCGTGTAAAAGCATGATTTCTAGTGGACAATAGACATACTTGACTCCACTTCGAGGAGGCGTCTATTAATACCATAAAGTATCTAAAAGGCCCTGAGAAGGGACTAATAGGTCCACAGATATCTCCTTGTATTCTTTCAAGGAATGGTGTATCTTCTGCATGAAGTTTTAATGTAGAGGTTCTAGTTATCAATTTCCCAGTTGCACATGCAGCGCAAAAGAAATCTTCAAGATTATTAGGAAATTGTCTCGGTTGCAATTCATGCCCACTAGAATTTTTCAAGATTCTGCCCATCATATTACTTCCTGGGTGCCCAAGTCTTTTGTCACATCCCAAAATTTCAAATTTTGGTTTGTGAATAAATTTCACTAAATTTTAAAACTTTTTGGAATAGTTTAAAACTTTGCTTTATTATTTGAGTGTTATCACTTTTATTTAGGCAAATGAATTATTTTCTAAATTAATTAAATTAATATAAGATATAGTAAGGTGTTTGTTGCATTCATGCTGGCATAGATTGCAGTAGGTATATATTGAGTGAAAAATGTATTTTTAAAGCTCGATTAGAAATTGTTTCGGTTTTTATCGTGGATAATAATCCTATTCTTAACCTAGGCCCAATCTCGGCCAAGTCATCAACTTATTCTCTTCTTCTCCTTTCTTTTCTCCACACCTTCTAAACAACCAAGCTATCTGCATGCATCAATAATATGCAATTCAAATATTTTTGTTCGATCTCTATTTTTACCTCCTTGATTTCTTTTCTTTTCCTCATCTTTCGGTCACCAAGTATCGATGTCGTTCCGGACTTGTCGGCCACTCTTGATTTCTTTTCCTTCGATCAAGCCATAAAAGCTCTTTGCTGCTATTCTGCCGTTTTGTTCTCTGCCTTGATCTCTCTTCTCTCTACTCTCTATTTGGGTCCTAGCAGCCCTGTCAAGAAAGCAGCAGGCAGACAATCAGTCACAACGCTGCAGCATGGCGCAATTCGATTCAAGTTCCCGATGATCTGTCCAACCAAACGTCTCCAAAATTTACCATGCGATGTACTCGGTCTTCATCGACAACATACTAGAAGATGAGGACCATAGGAGCATGGAAGCCTTCAGGATCTACATCGTCTGTGTCTGTGTCTCTGTCCTATGTCAGCACGCGCCCAGCTCATACCCTAAAGATGTCCACTTTCCCGATCTCCTGAAATGTCACTAATGCCTTTGACCTCAATGTCGAGGCGCTTGTTGTTGTGCTTCTGAATGGGAGCAGAGTATGTTTCCTAATGGGTCCCTATTCCCAGCATCCCCTCAACATCTTTCATGTGGAACCTGTGTCATCATCGGCTCCATATCCTTTCAATGACAAAGAGATAAGAAAACCCTCAGCCGTTGTGGGCCAAATCTTCTTTGGCTTGTTCCCCTTCTGCTCCTTTCTTCACTCGGTTGGTCAAGATCTTTCGTCTACGCTCGTGATTCCACTCGCCAACTTAATCGCCTGCCTCACATCTGTGCATATCGGTTCTGACCCCATAAGTCATGCTACTTCCTTTCATAATGTCACCTCTCATCATCTATACATTCGTGTATGTTGACATGACGCCGTCCACATTTGTTCAATCTACGCCCAATATATCTTCCCATCCACATTCATTCCACCTAACGCTTTCACACAAAAGGAAAGAAAATCAGCATTTAACGTTCGATTAATGCACTTTTCTTTCTATTCTTTCCTTTCCTTTCATTGACACACTATCCCGGCCTCTCCTATAAATACCTAGACCCCTACCCACGTTCTCCCCCACCCCTCAAACCATCTCGGGCCAAATTCTCAACTGATCCATCATCTCCTCTCATCCACAGCCCGTTCCCATGCTGTTTGGGCCAAGGCTCACCTTTTCCTCGCCCCTAACCCTTATGGGCCAAGCCCAAAACCTTTTCCAAACCCTAGACCACCCCTCCTATATATATTGGAGCCTTCCCCACGTCCTCCCACGTTCCCCCTGTCCTCCAAAACCCTCCCACGCCTCCAGGCCGCCGCCCCTCCTCGCAGCCCCTCGCGTCCAGCAGCACTGGCTCAGATTGGCATCGACGTTCCCGGAGATCCATCCATCCAAATGCCACCAAATTTTACCAGCAGGTGCGCCATGAAGTCCTCTACAACATACCCAAATTTCAGCCCAAGATCTGACCTGGATCGACGGGGATCTAATTCGCAATGACTACTGCTCCCTGTTCTGGGTCTGTCCAGCGCGCCTGATGGTAATTGTTTTCCGTGTTCCACCCAATCCCTCTTTGTTTCTGACCTAAATTCAATACCCGGTTGTGTTCCAGCAAGTATACTACAGTTTCCCCAAAGGATTCCCCAAGATCATGCCAGAAACGACCAGGAACGCTATGCCACCGTCAGCTGTCGCAGAACAATCTCATCGAGATCCAACCATTCGATCTCCAATTCAGGTGAACCTGTGCCCTAATCATCACGTGTTCGTTATGTTCCACAACTTTGCGCATAGTACTGTGGAAACCATGCTCCCAAACCTGCAGCCAATCAACGGGAACGCGTACGTCTTTGTTCCTTAGTGTTTCTGTTTTTCCTGTTTTAGTCCCTTAACTTCAAAAGTTCATAACTTTTTACTCTTAACTCCGTTTTTAGCGATTCCTGCGCTCACGCGATCGTAGCGACGAGTACTATCTTTTAGTACTGTTTTTGTAGCACTTTGGTACTGTTTGGTGTGCTGTTTCTTATTGTTTGTGCTTTGTGTGCTTTGCATGTTACGGTTAAATAGAGAACGCGCCCGTTCGAGAGTTATCAAGACAAAGATCAAGACATGAAGACTCTGAGCAGCAACACTATGATACAGGCAAGTGTCATTGACCATTCTGAACCTATGTTTTTAAATGTGTCTTTTATAAACATGCATGCTTGTTTAATATTGAATCCTATGTGTCTACTTTACCTGTTCCATATCATTCCTTGTCACCCTAGCTTATGGTGGGTGTCTTTGGGTAGTTGTTGCTTAGCCTTGCTGTTGAGTCAATAACCTTATCATGTTAATCTTGACTAATGGTATACTTCAACTAAGTGTTAATCTGCTAATCTGTTTAGCAACATGGAAGCTAGGGTCTGAGCAAGGGGATGGTTTGGATGGTTCTCGGTGAACATTTGGTTTGAGAATAGTTCTTGCTCGGATCAGCTAAGGACCGGTTCGTGGAACGTGTAACCATGACAACAGTGCCATCACAAGACTGATAATGGGTAGGCTAGCCAAATAATTAGGGTGTTCTTAATTGTGTGCTCGCTATTGGTAGAGTGGGGAAGGGATGCTTTGTGATCCTGGGAACCGCCTGGCATCAGAGGGGGCAGCTGGGGTGTTGGCTCTTGAGTCATGGTCCTGTGTGAACTGTGGGTTTCTGTGAACCAACACTTATGTACGGCTGTGGATCCTTAATGAGCGAGTTACATTGTTGGGAGCATTCTTTGTAAAGGCTAGTAGAGAAACCCCGGTCATCTACCTCGGAAGTGGAATGGCTCTACGGGAATCTCTATCTTGTGGGTAAAGTGGTGCCACCTCTGCAGAGTGTAAAACTTTCATGAAAGCCGTGCTCACGGTTACGAGCGGCATGGCCCTTTCGCACGATTAGTGGGTGTTGGTTGGTTGGTGGTTTCTTCTGGGTGAATCTTATGTATCTTGGTGATCTTTTCCCTCACGGTCCTGTGTGAACCGTTGTCCTCTGTGGACTGTCTCCTTTGTGGAGTTTGGTTTAATTTACTTAATTTAATTGATGGGTAGTCTCAACACACCTAGTAATATAGGTTGCTTTATAAACTATGTCTTATGTTATAGTTGGCATTTATGCAAATGAACCATGTTATAGCCTTTCTTCTATTAAACTTGCATGTCATCTTTTCCCCCACTTGCGGAGTACGACATGTACTCACACTTGCTATCTCCCCCACAATTATGAAATGCTGCTCAGAGAATATGAAGATGGAGTACTTTGATGATGGCGATGAAGTCTAAGCTTGTGGAGCCCCTGGTCGATTGCCTGTGGCGTTATGGAGTTTTCCGCTAGCGAATATATTTGTTTTAGTCTTTTGAGACATTTATTATTATAAGGTACGATGTATTTATGACATTGGTTACTCTGTTTTACTATACTTTGTCCTATATGTGTGAAACTTGATCCTGGGCACACATATAGATGAGCATTCGGTTTTGTTCTTAAAACCAGGTGTGACATCTTTCATGCCATATTCTGTATGGTTCATGATTCTTCAAGATCACTTTAAACGCAGCTAAGCCATTCTGTGGTTTAATATAGGTGCAGTACATGCTTTCCTTAAAGGAGGGGAAACTTTCCACAATAGTTTTCTGATCTCCGTGCTTCTTAGTCATGATAAGACGTTCTTCGCCATTATCGTCATTAGTTTCTACGTGAAAACTATTTGCACGGATATCTTTGAAGCTCAGCAACGTTCTAGTTGCGTCTGGATATAGTAATGCTCCTTGGATTACTAATGTCGTTCCATTAGGGAGAGTAAAGGTTGCCGTTCCGGAACCCACAATCTTTCTCCCATTTCCAATGAGAGTCGTTATTCCTTCTTCATACTTTCTGAGTGTTTGGAAATAACGAGTATCCCTAAGAACTGTGCTAGTGGTGCAACAGTCTATAAGACATAGTTCCTCTTCCATTGTACTACACTTGTAGGCAAAGGCAAAGGCAAATACTTCAAGGAAAAGCCAAACAACGACAAGGTAAAAGAAAAACCAAGACGATTATATAGACTGCAAGTACTATATATTAAAAACGAGGTCTCTACTAGAGATTACATTAATCCACTTAATTCATTGCAGGAATTTAAAACTAAATGCATAACTACTACTCAAAACCATGATGAGGACATCACTCTTTCGGATACACATGTCACACCTCCGCTGGATATACAAGGTCCAATAACTAGAGCTCGCGCACGACAGCTGAATCTAGAGGTGAGCTCGTTCCTAAGCACTCATTTATATGAACTTGAGGATAGATTGCTACCTAATGATTATATTGTGCTTAGGAACCATGGAGAGGGTCAGGAGATGATTGGAGAGGAGCTTCGAGGTGTGGAGGGACAGCAAGGGCGTCCAAACCAAGTTGGAGTCCCAATTGAAGTCAACTTCGGATCGGTTTCGGAGTTCAGGAGCAGTCTGCACTAAAACGGTCGCCCAGGTCGCATACGGGCTCGGTTTTGGACGTTCCTCATATGCATGGAAAGATAATTTGATAACCTTTCCAATGGCGCCGGTCTCATGTCAAAATTCGTCCGGAGTCATCGGGAATCGTCGAAACAAGTTGACGTCCAGAATCTGTTCCGGTGCTGCGCTACCGTAATTTGGCCTTTGGGCTTTGTATCGTGTTGGAGCCCATTAGTGGCGCGTCCAGGGGGTCTTGCACGCCCCTAAGGTCTATATCTACAGTAGCCGCCGCCCAAGTTAGGGTTGGGTTTTGCTTAGATTATTCTGTCAAGAACAGTTTCGCCGTTCATCGGTTTGTGAGACCCCAACTCGTGAGCTTAATTCAGTTTTCAGCAATTTTGGTTGCAATCTACTGTGTTCTTGCTTGTGTTCTTCGATTCGCAGGCAAGGATAAGCCTTCTTGGCGAGGTCGACCGTGCACCGCCGGTCGATAACCTGAGGAGACGTGGTGCTGCGATTGCGGGGTTTAGAACGTGTTGTTCTGAAGCCGGATCGACGTGTGTCAAGTTTCCACCAAATCGAGAGTTATCAGAACCTTTCGGAAGATCGGGAACCCTAGTTCACATCAAACCATCTACTAGATAGTATTATAACTAGGGAGAATTATTTCATGTCTCCATGCAAGTCTTCTAATTCTTCTCCAAGAAGATCATCTTCATCCATGAGATCATCATCCAGAGACAAATCTCCAGATCCTTCAAGGTTCTTGTTGTCATCTTGTGGTGTACCCATGTCCATCTTCGCGATGTCTTCTTCCTTCTCTTCATGCGAAGGTGACCCCTCTTCAGGTGGTGGACATTCCAAGAAGTGTGCTTCCTTCTGGATTTTCTTTTTCGTGCCATGAAGCTTCTGGTACATCTCAGCAACATGTTTAGGTGCTTTGCATATGCGTGACCAATGGCCATGCTCACCGCACCTATAACAATCTTGGTTTTGTTCACCATATGCTCCCCCTTTAAGCGTCTTAGGCTTAGCGTTCTTCTTCTTGGAGCGCTTAGCTTTCCGCTTACCCTTCTTTGATCCATTCTTTGGATCCTTCCCCTTATCATCCTTCTGGAATGAAGTAGCATGTGCTTCTGGCGGTGCAATTGAGCCAGTGGGGCGAGACATATGATTCTGCATAATAGTCTCATCCTCCCCCTGATCTTGCTGCAAGGCATTGCTCAATTGTACATAAGTTTCATACTTTTCTTTCTTGTATTGCCTACTCACATAAGTGAGTTTGGGGTGAAAGGTAGTGAGAGTCTTCTGTATAAGATCTTGATCCGTAAGATCTACTCCACATAGTTTCATGCGGGTAACTATGCTATACAGAGCGGTGTTGTAATCCTCAATAGTCTTGAAGTCTTGGAAGCGTAAGTTATGCCAGTCATGCTCCACTTTAGGCTTTAAGACAGATTCTATCTGCTCCAACCGATTCTTCAATGAATCCCACAAGACTTTTGGATCACGTTCAGTCATGTACTCATTCTTCAGGGTAGTACTTAAATGATGCCTCAGGAAATGCAGTGCCTGAGCCTGCTGCACATTCATTGCAGCAGTATCTCCTTTTTGAGGTTTGATCGTCTTCAAGAGATCTTTTCCACTCAAAAGGATTTCGGCATCAAGTGACCAAGACAGATAGTTTAGGCCATTCGGTGCCAACACTTCAAATTCTCGTTTCACAAGATCAGACATCTACAAGATGTATAAAAATAACAGTGCATAAGTTTACTTCTTGTAAACCTAGTTGGTAGAATGCATAAAGTAATGGATTAAAAACTCGGAGCAAGTCCTAAAACCATGTTTCTATGATTAAAGGCACTTTTAATCATATTTTAATTGCTTTAAACATGATATGCATGATTTCAGATCAAGTTACACAGTAAATATGCACAAACAGGAGGATTAAACAGCAAAAACAGCAAGCTTATATGTTTCTGACATAAAATCCCTTAAACCCAAGGTGTTATATGCAATATAACATTAATTCAGACAAATTCCATAGACTACAGGGTCTATTGTGCAATTTTTCTGGGTCAAATCGTAATTTCGGAACAATCTGGACCTTTTTGCAAAAATTTAGGACTGCGGGTTCTAATATGGAAAACTTCAAGGTCTTTTCTGCAAAAATTCAAGACTTAACCGCAATTCCTAGCGTATTCAGGGGGTATTTCGCAAAATTTCAGATTTTACCAAATTTTCTCGTATTTTCTTTTTCTGTTTATTCCGAAACAGGCCGGCCCAGTGGGCCAGCTCAGCCCATCCCGGCCCACCCCGACCCAGCCCACCAGGCCGGCCTGCCCGGCCGGATATAAGAGCAAGACGGATAGGGTTGAAACCCTATCCGCTCACTCCCTCCCCCACACTCCTCTTCCTCTCACCCGAGCGGCGGCGGCAGCGAACGGGCTCGTGCGACGAGCTCGCGGCGGCGGTGGCGGTGCGGCGCCATGGCGCGCGGAGGAGGGGAGCTGGGGACCCCCGGGCGAGCTCGTGCGGAGCTCGTCGCCGGGTTGGTGGCGGCGCGCGGACCCGTTGCGGGGTCGCGGAGGCGGTGCGGCGGCGCGCGACTTGCGGGCGCGTCGTGGTGGCGCGGGAAGGCGGCGGTAGGTGAGCGGCGAGCTCACCGCCGTCGTGCGCGAGGAGGACGAAGATCCGGGGCCCTCCTTGCGGCGGAGGGGTCCAGGACCCCCAGATCCGTCGGCCCCGAGGTCAGATCCGGTAACTTCGGGCGCGGATCCGGGCCCAGCGAGCTTGAGGCTCGCGGCGGGTCACCGCCGTCGTGCGGCGACGTGGTGGTGGTGCGGCGACGATGCGGGCCCCGCACAGCGAGGAGACCGAGCCGAGCCGAGGTGCGGCTCGGCGCGCGGCTTCGTGCGGCGCGGTGTACAGCTCGATCCAGCGAGCATGTGCACGGCTCAGGTAAGTCGGCGGCGAGATTCGATCTCGTCGTCGATGAGCTAGGGTTAGGGTTAGGAGGTACCAGGATGTACAGGCCCACATATGCGATCGTTGGATCATCCGTTGGCTCTGCAGTTTGTACTCCGGCGAGTTCCATCAAACCGGCTAGGGTTAGGGTTAGGGTTAGGTCTAGGGTTAGATCTGCAGCCTCCCCCTCTTCCCTCTGTATCAGCTGGCTGTGATGTATGCTGTGTGTACAGTAGCCTTCGAGCTACTTATGTTGGACATGTGGTGGTCGCCGGCGGTGCTCGTCGGCGACAGCGGTGGCTACAAGCCCCATTACTGTGTATGCTATGCAATTCGATTCGGTGACCCTAACATAACTAGATGTAGGGACGCAATAAATCCAGATTTAGAAAAATCTGGTCCGGGGTGAAGCTTTAGGGATTTCGATCCATGGCAGCAACGAGCCATCGCGATCTTGCTAAACTACAGGTAGCAAAAGTTCACCTTCGGGCGTGATGTAGACGATCGCGAGTTGATGCAGGCGCAAGTCGATGCAGTGACGATCAAGACGCCGTGTAGTCGTACCCGATCCCGTCAACAGCTTCGTGTTGGCGCGGACGTCGATGTCGTCGAGCACGGAAATCGCTCGATTCCCAAGGTTGGCGCGCTTCCCGAGGCGGCGAGTTGAAGAACTCGCTGACTCCTTCTCGGCGACTTCGGCTTCTCCTCTACTAGCTCCGCAGAGCGTGCTGATAACGTGTTGTAATAACGCTATCGACGGGAGAGAACAACAACAAAAGTAGACAAGAGGCGAGACACAATGTAGGGTGGAGCCTTCTCTTTATTATTCTGAATAAACTTGTGTAATTACATCATGGGGTGCTCCACTATTTATACTCGGGGTAGGGGGTCTCTTTTCCTACTAGGAGAGAGTCCTTTGGTAAATTACCCACATACAGAGTAGGACTAGGATAAATTCTCCTGGAACTTCCTTTCCTCCTCCAACAAGTATTATTATTATAACAGAAACTACTGCAGTTGCCAACAGAAAAGATCAAGAAAGAAGGCTGGCCCAACGCATTGCTTCACGAGGCATCTGTACTCTGTAGCTGTAGGGCATCCCCGACGCTGGAGCCTCTGGTTAAACAATCTGCCGTCTGTCATGGATTGCAGTAGACGAATTGCTTCCTGACAGTAGTCCACCATTCCACAATATCCTGGGTTAGCAATTTCTGAATGATTTATTTACAAGAAGCATCAAACATTATGAATCCTACTCCAAATCACTTCAATTTGATAGCACTATCTTATCTTACATCAAAAATAAATGTCAACAATGGAAAAACAATTCAACTCCCAGCCTGACGATACTACGATTCTGACGACACATAAAAGAAACGACGACGACCTATCAACTAATTCAGCTACCAGAAGCCTTCCACTGTTGCACGGTTCCACTCTCCATCGCGTCCTCGATCAGATCTTGTTGATCTTGGGCGCCACGACGAGCGGGTTGTTCTTGGCGATCTGCTCCCGGTCCGCCGTCTTGAAGTCGAAGTCGCAGGCGTGCTTCTCCGCGTAGCGGTGCACCGAGCAGAAGGTGCCGCCGCAGCGGCAGGGGAACCCCAGCAGCCCCACCTTCTTGCGGCACTCCGCGCACCGGTTCGGCGGCGCCTTCACCGCCGGCTTCTCCTCGA
This sequence comes from Eragrostis nindensis, assembly GCA_012490785.1. Classification (NCBI taxonomy): domain Eukaryota; kingdom Viridiplantae; phylum Streptophyta; class Magnoliopsida; order Poales; family Poaceae; genus Eragrostis; species Eragrostis nindensis. Next base: position 115,313 of record JAAXCT010001757.1, read on the forward strand.
TCGCCGGCTCGGCGGTGGCGGCGGAGGAAGAGGCCGGCTGGTCGGGCGCGAGGGCGGCTTTGTCGGCCTTGATCATCTCCAACAGGGCGGGGGCGGCGTCGACCGCCATCAGGCTGTCGAGGTAGCACTTGGAGCACATGTTCTTGGTCGACGCCGACCCGAAGAAGCCGCAGCCGCCGGCGCACAGGATCGCGGCGGGGGCTTCCTCCTTCTCCGTCGTCACCGCCTTCGTCACCTCGCCAGCCGACGACGATTCCGACGCCGGGACAGGCTGCGCCATGTCGGGCTTGATCGCCATCGCCGCCTTCTCTTCGGGGCCTCGACGGCCTTGCTGATCAGATCCTTGTAGCACTTGGAGCAGAAGTTCTTGTTGGCCGCGCTGCCGAAGAACCCGCAGCCGTTGGCGCACATCGGCGCGGCGCTGCTGCCGCCGCTGGAGACCTCCGGCTTCTCCGCCATCTATCGATCGGTGTTTGTCGCCGCCGGTGTGGTCGAGGAATCGCTCGCGAGTGAAACCTAGAGATCTATCGGGCGCAGCTGCCGGGTCGCGTCGGGGGCGAGTTGTTGCATTGGATGAGGTCGCGAGGAACGGGTCCTGCACTTTTATTGAGGGGGCTCCTGCGGCGGCCGAGGCGGCCACGCGCGACCCGGCTTCCGAATTGCGCTTTGGGTCCGGGTCGATTTGCCGGTTTGGGTCCGTGGCGGCTGTGGACACGAAGTTCCGTGTCGTGCCTGGAAGAAATCGGGTGCACCAGAAGCCCCGCGCGATCTCCTGATGACTTGTTACACACCGACGAGTGGGCCCATGTGTGACGTGTCAATACAACAGTGCACCACGTTGCACGTGCCTCTGATGCCCTTGCGAAAAATCTTTGGCGCCCCGCATGTCTTGTCCATGCCCCTGGATCAATTTTTTTTAAGCCCTATACATTGCCTAGGCATTTTAGAGGATAATAATGTCTGAATTTTTAACCATCAGATCTTACTTTTGTGGATGAGATTTAGTCTCATATGGTAGAGAACAAAATTCAAGCATTTTAAATGTTCTTAGCGCCTAAATTTTATTTACAATATAAACTCAAAAATTACACCAAAATAATCACTATAAATCTGGTATATAATAGGTGTAACTTTAATATATATGGGGTGTAACTCAAGGTGAGAAAAATTCAGGTATTTTAGGCCTTAGAAATACTTGAATTTTATTTTTCTTACCCATTCATACATGCAACTTGAGAAGTATATATAGGAAAGAAAATATGGGCGCTAGAAAGCAACGGAATGCCTGAGCAATTTTTAGCAATCCCCAGCCCCGTCTATGCATTGCCTAGTCATTCTAGAGGATAATAATGCCTGAATTTTCAACTATCAGATCTTGCTTTTGTGGACGAGATTTAGTCTCACATGGTATAGAACAAAAATTTAGACATTTTAAAGGATTCTAGCGCCTGAATTTTATTTACACCATTTACTCAAGAATTATACCGAAATAATCACTGTAAATCTAGTATACAATGAGTGTAACTTTAATATATAATAGGTGTAACTCAAGGTGAGAAAAAATTCAGGTATTTTAGGCCTTAGAAATACCTGAATTTGTTTTCTTACCCATTCATACATGCAACTTGAGAAGAATATATAGGAAAGAAAATATGGACGCTAGAAAGCAACGGAATGCCTGGGCAATTTTAGGAAAGAAAAAAATCGTGCACAAAAGATCATATGAGGCCTGAGGGTGTGTCCAGTCCAGATACACAAGATATCATCCCGCAAGTCTACACAAGATCCAAAATATCAGACGCTATTTCTGTTGACTTTCACAGCACAAAAATATACACACATAATTACATCAACAACAGGTTGAGAACAACACAGCATTGAGCGTGCAAGATTACCGACTTGCCGCCAGAACCCACATCGTTCTAACTTCTATCATACACAAGGGTTGCTGATGAAGCCCAGGTTAATTCCGTAAGGCCGGCCATGAGGGGTGTTCAACCCGGTTTGGAGGCAAGCCGTTGCCAAACCGGCAAACTAAACAACGAACTGCGGGTGAACACTGACAGTAACCAGTTCATGTGAACAGTAACCTGCAGTTGATCTTTTGTTTGCTGGTTTCAATACGGTTTGGCCGAACCGTGGGTGAACACCCTTACCGGCCATGATGCGTGTAATTGGCCAATGGGCAATGACCATGAGATGCGTATGACTGGCCACCAAGCGAAAATTCTGTTTAGGAGAATCTACATACACGGTCGCTGGTGCTCCGTTGCAGTAGCTCCACCAGCTCCCAGCGACGTCGAGCAAGGCTCATCGGCTGGCCCTGGTTATGATGTACCGTCCTTTCTCCATGTCGTAGATCGTCTTCAGCCGTGGTCTTCGCCACTTCAGGATGGAGCATGCTGTAAATACAACCACGGTAGCAATGAACAGAAGTGGAACCAAGCCAGAGGAGTCATAGGTGTTGAGATACGAGACTGACGAATCTGAGTACTCTGTCAGGTTTAGCGACTTCTGCACAACGAAAGCACCCAATGCCCAGTCAACAGGAACACCGTGGATCTGATTCGTAACATGAATCCTGAAACGGAGAACCTCATCTAAATATCCAAGTTTGGAATAATATGATATGGCAAGGATTAGAGTCGTAGATGATTCTCTACCTCTTATGATCCATTGGTAATTTCAGAGTATCATGGAGTAAAGCTATAATGTAAGCCGACGAGAAGCAAAAAAGAAGCAGTTCTCCCTCATTGAAAGAACTATACTTCTTCTTAATCTTTGACCAATCTCCATGACAAAATTTCTCCCCAGCCAGCACCAGATCAGAAAGGAAAGATTTTGACTGCAGCCCAAAGAACTGCGAAGTGATAAAAGATCAAAAAAGAGTTTTGTACCAAATACGGTTTGATATAGAACATGAAGAAAGAGAAAATTGTAACAAAATGTGGACAGAGACTAAACCTTGGATGTGTGGTAGAAGTTTTCTGTCGCTACAAAATTTCCTTCCAGCTCTGGTACAAATGCTGCTCCAAGACGGCATTCATGATATGTACACGCCTCTGCAAAGTCACTTCTATTATGCCATGAAAAGAATAGAGAATGGGAAACTGCACCGGAAACTATATATATCCACCGAGATGACTAAAGCCTAAAAGTACTGCAACTTCTGAATCTAGAAGTAACAAAGTTGGCAAATGAACTTGGTTTACAACAGCTTAGTCCAATATTATACCATATCCTACAAGAGCAGGCTGTGCTAATCATTCCAGTGTGACATTTTACAAAGAAAAGTCATTAGTAGCGGTAGATCATCAGGGTCACCTTCATTTCATGTAATACAACAATAAGAACAACAACAACATAGCCTTTTGTCCCAAACAAGTTGGGGTAGGCTAGAGATAAAACCCACAAGACTCGACAAGAGAAACACAAAAGGGCAAAAGGCAAAAGGTAGAGGTAGAGGTAAACAGAAAAAGAAAAAAAGAAGAATCACAATTCAGGCACGTTGATTGCTAGCCTCCAAGCGCTCCTATCCATAGCTAATTCCTTGGAGATATTCCACTCCTTCAGGTCTCTCCTAACTGACTCGTCCCAAGTCAGGAGAGACCTGAAGGAGTGGAATATCTCTTAAACTTCTATGGTTGCATCTGGTTCACAGAAAAGGGGTGGATTAGAGGTTAACCCACAAAAAAGACGGCCTCTGGGAGCTGAGCTAATGTGTTCCAAGTTTGGCTAATGGCCTCTGACCTCTAGGTTAAATTAAACAGCCTAAAAGGGATTGGCTAAGTTAACCCACCTAACAACTTTGTTTTCTATGGCTAACCCAGCTAAATAACCGATCTAGCCGAATAATACTGTAGGCCAACTAGGATTATTGCCAGAAGTGCATCAAGCTAAGCTAACCCAGTTATTTCAAGTGCACAGGGTAAACCGTTCTTAAGGTAGGACTCTTTCTATAGTAAACAGCTTTTAAGGTAGATTTTGGTCCCATTATTCCTCATGGAATGGAATGAACAATATAGTCTTAACTGAAGAATAAGGAAGCATTGAAAAAAGGGATGAAGAAAAGGGGCAGAAAATTATATCAGGTATAAGAGCAGATGGCTACCTTTTCCTTTTTGCAGTAGGGTTAATGCTGCAGATCTACACTCAGAGAAGTTACCCACAGCATGAGCGAATGGTCTGTACTCAACCTTCGGCTCAAGAACACTAGCAGGAAGGTTAACTGCTCCTGCCATGCGCGTAAATCCCCTAGGAGTACAAGGATCTCTGTACTTAGCTTGAGGAATCAGATGAGTGGCCACTGTATAATCAGATCAGGTTCAATTACTATGACTGAAGATTGCTTGTGAGCCATCATTCTCAGAGATTCTGACCAGAGATATGTATGCATAGCAGGGAAAACATCATCGAATATGGACAGAGAGAAAAAAAAATACAGTAACAACAAGCAAAATTGGATTAAAGAAATACATATGCCAACTCCTGAAATTGAATGAAGTTTAAACCAAACGACATGCACTTGTGTTATCTCACATAAGCATGTATAAATGAATTAAACCAGACAACTTACTTGATTTCAGCTCAGGTGTGCTAAGCAAATCATGTAGTGATTCATATGCTACATTCTGGACAAAGAACGAGAGAACAATCAGCATTTATAAATGAATTAGCAAAGGAGCGGAAAGCGGAAATTTTATCATTTACTTCTCAGAAACTTATCATTAAGAGAACGTTCATAACTGATAATGTTTATGGATAGAACTCACCTGACCAAGATGCAGAAAGCTGTGGCTGTACAGATTATATGTGACATCACCGAACTTAATGACATGGGAAAACTCAGGAGGCAAAGATTCACCGGTAGCAAACGTCACCTATTTAGCCACAAAAAGTAAAACAGTAAGGAACCTGTGCAATTTTACTGAAATATGATTAATAATTCTTTAAACGTGTGAAAGTGATACAAGGAACCTGAACAGAAGCCCCACCAAGCTCAATTATTCCGGTGGTCTCTCGTGAGTCACCACCTAATGTTCCCAATGCATAATTTGCCGCAACCCATGCATATATCCCTTCTTCAGCTCCTACACAGCATCACAAGTAGCATGATCACCTTAAAAAATACAACAAATTCAATTCAACTTATCATGCTATCACAAAACATGGTCAATTCAACATAGCTCCATCCAATTTTACTACTACATGAAATGCAAGTGCCCCAATTCAATAAGTTTGCTTCAGGCTATACTGATCCATTCCACGCAAGAGACACAATTCCACACGTTTCAATGACACACGTTCAAAATGAGCAAGGAACTGAATATGTAACAGACCTGAGATCACGCTGGCCCATTCGTCCTGAAACCGGAACCCCGACTGCCGAAGCACGTCCCTGCACGACTCCAGGACGGACTCTGCCACCGCGGCATCGAGCAGCCGGAGCCCCGCCGTGGCCATGAGCCGCACCTCGGTGTCCGCCCAGCTCCCCCGCGGGACGCGGCGTCGGGCAAACTCCACCAGAGGGGCCAGCGACAGCCCCGCGCCGCTGGGGTCGGCAGCGAAGGACGAAAGCCCCGGAGTGGCTTTCATCGATGCCGTGCGCGCCCAGTCGATCCGCGGGAGCGCGCCCGCCCCGGCGCTGTAGGCGATGACGTGGACACGGCTCCCGGTGCTGCCGGCGTCGATGACGACGCCGTAGCTGGGCGGCGGCGAGCGGCGCAGGAGAAGGAGGGCGAGAGCGGACGCGGCGAGCAGCGCGAGGGCGCCGGCGGCCCGGCGGCGGGAGCTGGGGCGTCGCCGCTGCGCGGCCATCTTGGAGGGGGCGGGAGCTAGGGTTTGTTCGATTGGCTGCGCAAGCATTGGGGCGGCGCATCTGAGGGGGCGGATCGGCTCCGGCGGCTCGTTCCGAGGCGCGGGGCGCTCGGCTCGTCGGCGGCGAGGTGGGAGCCGGCGCTCCGCCGCGAGGATCGTGGCCGGGATCCGGTGCGGGAGGTGAGCCTGGGGGCCCGTCTGTGGCGGGTAGTGGAGGGATAATTGACCGTTCGAGATGGTTACAGCACAGAGCTGTGGCACGCACGTGGCTGCACGGGAGGCTCCGGGGACGTCGCGTGCGTCCTCTCTCCCCCGGTTCCAGAGCGTTGCTCGTGTCTGGATTTGCTTGCTCACAAAAGAAAGGGCTATTTGCCTCTATATCATCACTTTGGCTAAGTTTTCATACTATCACACTAGTCAATAACATGTGGGATCTGATTTTATAATCACTGAAACAGAAGATGATATTGATAAAAATTGCACATAAAGTGATGGTATGGATGTAATTTTTTGCAAAAGAAAACATTCTAAAAGGTGATGTTTAGATTCTTGGAAATGAGGATAGGGATTGGGATAAGGAAATGGGCTGAGAAATCTAAACCCTTCATTTCTTCATCATATTACATCTAACTTTTCATTCCTTGAAAAACTATTTTTTAATCCTTATCTCACAACACATTTCCCATTTGCCAAACACCACGAAAAAGAAACAGGGCTATTGAAAATGAGAGACCTATCGGACGTGGGGCTAGCTGGAATGCACATCACTGCATCCAATGTAAGCAGTACCATGGCATATAGCCCCATGATACAAAACCTTACTTCGTTCGTTTTCTGTACGGGGGCATCCCAGGTTTGGTTTCTGACTTGGTCTAGCGGTGGCGGAATTGATCTGTATCTCGATGAGTGACAGCCATGGTGTTCAGTGTTCTCTACGTGGTCGACTGTCGTTCGACGTGCTGCCTTGCGGCATATCTATGCTTCGGGCATCTTAGTCTTGTTCCTTGTATGTCGCTCCTCACCATCTTGCCTAGGATGCACGATGAGCGTGGTCTCATCAGAGACAAGATGTTACTAAGACTCGTCAGGACTTCTGTAATCGTTTCTTTATGTCCATATGTTGTATGGGATGTTTGCTTGGTGCTCCAGCCGTCGCCACCACGGCAGCGCTTCCTATTAGTTTCCGCATTTCATTTGTAAGCAGTACTTGAACGACCTGTCCAGGTTGGTTTTGCTGGTCCACCAGGCAGCTCGCTCTACTGGCCTCCCTTACACTCCGGCGCGCCGGTGCATCTCGCCCCCTTCTCCCCACCCATGACCACCCTTACCATCTCAGCCAGCTCTTCCCGCCGCATTCCCCGCCGATCTCCATCCCGACGCCCCACTCCGTGCGCTTGTACCTGCAGTTGGTCTGCTGTCCGAAAGGAAGGCCAGCTCAGCATGGGCACCCCCGCGCAGAGGCTTTCGAGCGTGAGTTCCACCCGGAGTGCGTGAGGAACACCCCACGGCCTGGTGCGCGAGCACCTCTTCCTGCGGGCACCACGTAGTGAGCAGCGCGCGGCCATCGTCGACGGAGGCCATGAACTCCGGCGGCAGGAGGGCCGCCGCGTCGCCCTTCACGAGGTCCGGCCGGATGTTCCACACGAACGCGTGGCCGCTGCCGGCCAGCCCCCACGCGACCTCCAGCAGCTGCTCCTCGGCCATCACCGTGATGCTGCCTGCCGTAGTTGACGTACACCACGGAGCGCGGCGCGCGCCCGTCGAGCCACTCGAGGACGCCGGCCTGCTCCTTCCACAGGTTGGAGCCGAGGCCGTCGAGCGGCGAGCCGCCGCCCTGGACGGCGCCGCGCGCGTGGAGCAGCAGCAGGGGCCCGACGGTGTACAGCGGCGGGACCATGGCGGCGCGCATGGCGTCGAGCGCCGGGCGCTCGAGGTCGTCGAAGGTGTTGATCATGACGGCGTCCGGGAGCGCCGCCGCGCGCTCCGTCTCGCGGATGAACCAGTTGAGCATGACGTCGTCGCGGTCCGTGGTGCGGACGAAGCTGGGGAAGTCGCGCAGCCTCATGCCGTCGCACATGCCGGCGACGGCGTCGACCACCGTCTCGAGGTAGGCGCGGTCCGCGAGCTGCGCCTCGTCCTCGAACGGGATGAGGCCCCGGTCCAGGAGCGTGGTGTAGTGGCGGTGGCCCACGAACCCGCACGCGCTCGACGTCCAGAGCGCGGCGCAGGGCACGCCGACCGCCCGCGCGGCGTCGTAGCCGAACGACATGACGGCGTCAACGACGAGGCAGGTGACGTCGTCGAGCCCCGCGAGGAGCGCCAGCAGGTGGGGGAGGCAGTTGTGCATGGTGGTGTAGGCGAGCTCGCGGACGCCATGGGCGGCGTCGGACGGCGGGAGCCCGTCCGGCATGGAGGCGAACCGGAAGCCGGGGCGCCGTCGAGCGCCGCGGGGCGCCGCGCGACTGCAGCAACCGGAGGCTGACGTGCTCCGTGTTGACGAAGGTGATGCGGAAGCCTCGCGCGTGGAGAAGCTTGGCCAGATGCAGCATCGGCGTCACGTGCCCCTGCCTCGGGTACGGCAGGAACACCGCGTGCGGCCTCGCCGACGTCGTGCCTGCGTCCGCCGCCGCGGTCGACCCCATGGACGTCTTGATCGAGCGGAGCAAAAGGCGCACACGCACTAGGATCCCTGAACACACACACGGTACAAAATGGGTTGTGTCGGTTGCTCTGAAAGGTTCTCTTCATCCTTCCTCTCGTGCATTCCATTCTATATGTTCGTTCTCTTCCATGCCTGTGGACGATTGATCAGCACACGAAAGAAACAATGGGGGAAAACAACCCATGCCTGTGGACAGTTGAGTATCTATCAATCTATATTTGGAGGGACATCACCACAACGAAAGAAATGATGTGGGAAACGATCGACCCATGCCTGTGGACAGTTGAGTATCTATCAATCTATTTCTGGAGGGACATCACCACAACGAACGAAATAATGGGGGAAAACAACCCATGCCTGTGGACAATTGAGCATCTATCGATCTAGATTTTGAGGGAGATCACCACCACAACAGAAAAAATGGGAGAAAACGATGATCAAGGATTCCAGCTGGAGAGGAGATGGTGAATCCAACCAAGAGAGGCCACTGATGAATCAAAACTATATATATGTCAGTACTGATCACCGAGCCAGAAGCTTATGGAAGATGGTTTGGATATGCAGCACAACTTGCATAGCATGGTGGTTTCTTCTGCTCTTCCACACTAAGAGCAACTCCAAGAGCCTAGCCAAATCTCACTCTCCATATTTCTATTTAGCTAAGATTCCTTCTCTATATTTCGATACACTTCAACAGACTCTCCAAATCTTCTCTCCATAATCATTTGACTTCCACTCGTTGAATAATAAAGAGAAGTGTTTGGAACCGGCTCGTTTGGAGTCCCAGAGAACAGGTATAGGCATCTGGTTAGGTGGACAAGTTGTTGGACAGGCTTTTTTTTAAATCTCGAAAATCCACACAGATGCGTATTTGTTTGTTTTTCTTCACTGGAACTCTTTGTAAGGGCCTATCAGTGGCACTACCACTAAAAATAGAGAAGCAGTGGAAGCATAAACATCGCAAATTTGCTAGCGCGGCTTTGAAACCTACTACCAGGCTGTGCATGGAGCTTCAACGATCAAGCTTTCTCTCTGGTCTTTCGTTTATTCTCAATATGCCTGCTCTTCGAATTTAAAACTCCTCACCCACCACACATCTCCTCTGCGCCATCCCTTTCCCCCTCGGCAAGCTTCAGCAGAGCACCACGCCACAGCTCCCCGGCGACGTCACCACGCCCCAGACCCGTCGTGTGGCGAGCTCCATGACGAGGTGATCCGGGCGCGTTTGGCGAGCACCTTGCGGAGGCGGAGCAAGCGGCGGGGGAGGGGAAGACGGCGCGGGAGTAGGAATTTGGGGCATGAGGCGGCAGGATGGAGATGGCGAGGCGATTTGGCTCGGCAATTTTGGCTAGCCAGGACTCCTCGATGCCGAGCGAGATGGAGAGGCGTGGGGAGATTGAGTCTGTTGAACGTGTTTTGACCCGTGAAATTTTATTTTAGCGATGCAGATGGATATGGTGAGTTTGTTGGAGTTGCTCCAACGGAGCTTCTTTAAAACTAATGGGGGCCTTGGCCCCCTCAACATTGATTAATCTCTTATGCTAATAGTAATATTAAACCAAATCATCAATTAATCTCTAATAATTCATCAACTAGTTTCTGTTGGCCCCTCCAAATTTGTGTTGGAAGCTCCGTCACTGCTCTTATACAGCAGCAACCGCCCTTGATCTTTGCCCAACGCACTACATGTTTCATTGGATACAAAATTATGAAGAAACATGTGATCAGTGATCCCCTGTCTCTTAAGTTTATCATCTACAGTCATATAGGTATGCAATGCCCTAAGATTGTGCTTTGAAGTCTTTAGGTCCTTTGAGCGATGATTTAGTACATTGTTGGGTACAGAAGACTTTAAAGGAGGAATCATGATCTATCTTTATAAACTAAAAATCACTCGCCTAGAAAGCGTTTTGCCGCATGTGTTTTATGAGATGTTGAATTGAATGTATCATAATCTTGTACATAAACCTTGTTCGAGGCATAAAGAGTAATAAAGTGTACAGCCAGTACTCCCTCTATTTTTATTTATATGACACAGTTGACTTTTTCGATGAACTTTGACCAACAATGTATAATTATTTAATTAGTTACTTTATGTGAAATCAATATCATTAGATCTATCATCACAAGCACTTAAGGTTAACCTATATATTTAGCTGTTTGCACAAATATTTATAGATAAGACGAAAGGTCAAAATAAAGAAAAAAGTCAACTGCGTCATATAAATAAACGGAGGAGAGTACATTAAATCTTGTTCGAGGCATTATCTAGGTCTTAAAACTCTTAATTTGTAGACTTAGCTTTCTAAACTTGCTAAGTGATTCACTCATGATCCAAAACTCTCTAATTAGTTTTTCTCCCTGTACTTGGTCTTCGTGGTATCCATACATCTAATTTTACCAACTCATCACTTGTATGTACGCATAAAATAAAAAAAAAAACTCAAACAAACTCATAATGATTTCTTAATTTTAATTTTCAATTACTTCTTTGGGTGAGGGCTTGAAATAATATAAAATGATGAATTGATATATCTGAGTAATTGAAATTGGTCTGGGGCCACCTTATCAAATTGAAAGATATGAATCTGCAATCGATTATGTAATTTACTTCTAGCCTAAGTTTCAAAATAAAATCGTGTAAACCGCCTCATATGTCACTCGTTGTTTAAGATTTACCCGCATAAGGTGTTTTACTATAGATGGCCACCCACCTTTAAGATATTATTGCAAAAACCACTTCATTGCACAAATACTTAACCGATTTCGCCTGTTCAACTCGAGGTAGATGCATGAAAGACCATGCTAGCCAATTTAATATTGTTGAGATGATTGCTTGGATGTGGCTTATTTATCTTTTGAAAAAAATTGTACAGACATCAAAACTTGATGCGGTGACATTTAAGCTGTAATTAGTCAATTTTTTCAAAAAGGTATGAATGTTATACTACCAAAAAGTTTGAAATTCATGTAAGGATCTATCGGTTTCTTTGAATTTGCGAAAATAGATTGAACCAGGTTAAATATGTGCAAATTGAAGTGATTTTTCAACAATGTCATGTAGAAAGGTGGATATTTGTAAAAAAAAAAAAGTTATGGGGTGAATCTCAAACTCCCAGGGACGTGGTTTACAATTTTCCCAAAATTCAAAGCACAAATCCGGTCGTTCGTCGCTCGCGCCCGTCCCGCGGGCCATGGCATCAGCGTCGCGGGTCGCGCGCCCACCGCTCCCCCCCCCGCTCCCGCCTCCTCCTCCTCCGCCGCCGCACTCCTCGCCTCCGCCTCCCCCGTTCCGGTGCGCCGCTTCCTCCAGCTCCACGCGCACCTCATCCGCACGGGCCTCCTCGCCCTCTCCTCCTCCGCCGCCACCTCCTTCCTCTGCCTCGCCGCGGCCTCCCTCCCCTCCCCCCGCGCGCTCGCCGTCCTCGACCACCACCTCACCCCGGCCTCCCTCCCCTCCACATTCCGATGCAACTCCATCCTCAGCGCCCTCTCCAACCCGCGCGACACGCTCCGCTTCCTCCGCCGCATGCGCGCGCTCGGCCGCCGCGGGAACGCCTTCACCCTTGCCATCCTACTCAAGCCCCGATGCACGCTCACGCACGCGCGACAGATCCACGCCAACATCGTGGCCGAGGGACACCTCCGCGACGCCCTTCTGCCCACCGCACTGATGCGGGGCTACGCAGCCTGCGGTGACGGGGACGGTGCGCGCAGGCTGTTTGATGAAATGCCGTGTGAGGGACACGGTTGCATGGAACGTGCTGATCACCTGCTATGCGAGGAAACGGCGGACGAAGGACGTGCTGAAGCTTTTTGAACACATGAGGTGCAGGGAGAGCGAAGCAGAGCCAGATGACGTCACCTGCATTCTTCTCCTCCAGGCGTGCACGAGCCTGGGCGCGTGGACTTCGGAGAGCAGGTGTGGTCGTATGCTGAAGAGCATGGTTATGGAAGCGAGTTAAAGGTGCGTAACTCGCTTATCGCGATGTACTCGAGGTGCGGTTGTGTGGACAAGGCATACCAGGTGTTCTGTGAGACTCCTAGGAAAAGCGTGGTCACGTGGAGTGCGATGATCTCAGGATTGGCAGCAAACGGATTTGGGAAGGATGCCATTTCAGCATTTGAGGAGATGATAAGGTCAGATGTTGCCCCTGATGAGCAGACGTTTACTGGTGTGCTCTCCGCATGTAGTCATAGTGGGTTGGTCGATGAGGGTTTCAGATTTTTTGATATGATGCGCTACGAGTATGGTTTGGCACCGAATGTTCGCCACTACGGGTGCATTGACTGATGGGCCGCGCTGGCTTGTTGATGAGGCTTACGAGCTTGTGACAAAAGAGATGAGGGTTGCACCAGATGCTACGATTTGGCGAACTCTTCTTGGTGCTTGTCGGGTTCGTGGTCATGTTGATCTCGGGGAACGAGTGATCTCATTTAATTGAACTGAAAGCACAGCAAGCTGGGGATTATGTTCTATTGTTGAATACATATGCGGCAGCTGGAGATTGGAAGAGGTAGCAGAAGTCAGGAAGTTGATGAAGGAAAAGAGGAATACAAACCACTCCTGGCTGCACAACTGTAGAGCATAACGGCGAGGTTCATGAGTTTATTGCAGATGATGATAAACATCCAAGAAAGGCGGAGATCTATGAAAAGCTCAATGAGATAAACAAGCATTTAAGGATTGCTGGTTACATTCCTAACATATCATCCGAGTTGCATGATTTGGATTCAGAGGGGAAGGAAAGTGCTCTCACCTATCACAGTGAAAAGCTGGCCATTGCTTTTGCTCTGCTGTCACCCAAAACAGACCAATAAGACTTGCAAAGAATCTTCGTGTTTGTGTAGACTGCCACAATTTCACGAAAAATATTTCTGGTGTTTATAACAGATTGGTTGTTGTCAGGGACAGAACCCGATTCCATCATTTTGAGGCAGGTAAATGTTCATGCAATGATTATTGGTAGTCTGTTACTCTGTTCATGCTTCTTGGTTGTGGCATTTGAAGCACATCACAAGGATGTGAAGTGTCCACGTATGCAAAAATTGGATGCCAGGTCAACCCCTGAATGTTGGGATCAACAACCTCTGGCATGAGAAGCTCTTGATGAGCTTTTGTATGGCAAAAGGTGGTTTTCCCGCAGAAGTTTCTTCCCTTTCTGTCGTCAAAAATGCTACTAGCATAAGAACCAGGTCCCAGGAAAATATTTTATGTCTTTACAATAGAACTCCAGGCTTACAGCCATATCAGTTTCAGGGACTGGTGAGCGATAATACTATCCATGACTTGCATTCTGGTGATAGGTACACAAAGGTGCTTATTATAGACATGATATGCTTTCATGCTGTACATAATATTCTTCTAGTGCAAAGAGGAAAGTGATTGTGAATCATGCGAGTTTCTTGTTAGTCTGTCAAGAGTCCCTCATCTGGCGTCAGTAGCAAACTCTGGTTCATTGTGCTTCAAGCATATAAATAAGTTCACTTACTGTTGCATGTGTTGAGCTCTTAGTAATGAGGATAATCAGATGTGCAAGTGAGAAATTTGATGAAGATGGCTGTGCCAATTCGGGCAGCGTAGATTATATGTCAGATACAAGACCTTCAGTCCTTCATGTCACGTGTTGAAGACCACTGAAACTTAT